>RMBW01000130.1:0-87779 GCA_004009845.1 Davidsoniella eucalypti | reverse complement strand
ACATACCATAAATCGAAAGAAAGTTGGCGACGCAAATGCATGCCGACATACGATATGCCGCCGTCATCTGTTTCTTCGTGCGCAGTATGAGACTCGTACATTCCCAGGGACCGCTCTTCGTAGACGTTGGTTCGACGGATAGAAATAGCAATAGGGAAGACCGAGATATACATCATGATCATATATGAGACCTGTACACCAGGGTGTAGCTGCGAGATATCTAAACAGGCAAATCCAGCCGTACGAGTAGATGTTGCCTGGAAAAGAGCGTCTAAGATACGAGTGTGTACGGGCATATCAGTGACGACCGATGCATTAAGCTATTACCGAATGTTAGTAAATATACTGAAAAGGAAATTGGACGACATGGAGGCTCGCAGGACTTACATCAAGGATGATGAAAAGAATCACATCAACACCGTTCAAGAGAATCAAGACTCCAAAAAGCCACCAAGTTGCACTTGATGGGAACAAGAGCGTAAAGCAGCGACGAGGGTGATCAAGCAGGAATCGAAGCTCCTCCCATAGACCGCTTCCCTTGGGCACAATAAGAGATAGTAGCCAGATGATGAACCGTAGCATGACAGGGAAGCCAGTGTTTCCGATGATGATGAGGAACGACATGACAAGCATGACCAGAGTCGACGAGTTGAAGGAGTACATGCTGTCAGGCGTCAAGGTAAAGCCCAAGTCCATAAAGGCAGAAGCAGAAGTGAAGAAACCCCACCACGTCTTATCAATAGCATTTTCTGCCAGTACTTGGCCATAATGCTGGCTATGGTGGATGAATGGCAGAAGAAAGCAAAGACCAAAAACATGGAATCCCCAGAAGTAAAAGTTGAGGATAACGGCGAGGGTACGCAGAGAACGATATTCGATACCACCCAGCTCTTCGCGTTGCTCGATGGTCAAGCCAATGAACTGTGAGTTACGTCCGGTGGTTGGTGTATAACTAAGATATGGCATTTCTTCTGACGTCTGACCGCTGCTAATGAAGGAACGAATTTGGGCAAAAGTCATCGTTCGGTATGGCCGAGGCATGCTCTCATCAACCTCACGACCAAGTAGCTTTTTGATCCAAAGTGGCATGCGAAAGATGCTAAAAGTGTTCTTAAGGACTTCGGCCTCTTCGGCCATCTCAGAACGCACATTGCGCTCACGGTCTTCGCGAGTCGGTTCTGCGATCATGATTGTGGTGCGCTGATTAGGATTGGCGGTGACCGGTTGCATAGGGTTTCTGTCGTCACGTGACTCGGGACGAATGCTGGATACTGAATCGCGGTTGACACGAGTTGGTACAATGCCCTGCTCAACTTCACGGGGATTCGGGATGCGCCAAATCTCATCACCATCAGTCGATATTACACGAGCTAGGCCGGGGCGCATTAGAGGCTTTTGAGAGCTAATCGAGGGGTCTTGGGAGATGGTGACGTTAGGGGTTAGCAAAGTACCAGGGCCGTATTGTCCGGGCTCAAAGTTAGTTTCTGTGGCCAAACCATCGCTACGTTTCACAGTACTACCAAAGGCAATATGGCTAGAAGGGCGTTGCGGAGTCGGCTCAATAATGCCAGGCACTCCATCACCTTCTAGATGGTTGACGGGGGTGGCATTCCGAGAGTCTCTGATAGTACCGGCTGTGCTTGACATTTGCGAAGAATCGGAATATGTAGATTTGACGATGGCATCGAGGCCGTTGGGGACAGGAGATAAGACATCCGGTACCGGTGAAAGCATGGCTCCATCGTGAGCCATGCGCTGAGCACGGGCAGAAGAGTGCATAACAGTGATCTGGCGGCCACGCACGCCGCCACCGGGGCGACTAGCTCCGGCAGAAACGCCGCTACTGGAGGCTGTATCCTGGCGGTTGATCTGGGCCTCTGGATCGGCGCCATAGTCCTTAGCACGAGACTTGGAAATGGTGGTTCTTCTCAGACGAGCCTCTTTAACGAGCTGATGGAAATGCTTCTCGAACCAATACAAACGCAGGTACACCACCATGGTATTCACCGTGATGGGATTGGCGAGGAGCGGAATGAGATACAGAATGATCTGTTGGGCGGTGTTCAGCAGGTTCACATCGACCGGGTTCAGGCCAGCCTGGGTGCTGGAACCGGCGGCGAAGAACAAGGCATCGATGAACTTGATATTGCTTTTGCCAGTAGTGAACACGAGGATTGAACCAATGATTGCACAGGTTATAATAAGAATATCTGATTAGGACAGTTAGGCATGGCTCTGAAAACGCAGCAGATGTGTAACTTACAATGAGAGGTAATGAAGTTGAAATGAGGTTTTGACTTGAGAAGTGCCGGCTGGGCAGACTTGACGCGAGACCAAACCCCTTTCGGCTTCTTTCCATCATCTGAGCCCATATTTCGATACTAAAGAGCCTCTTCACGATGATGGATCCAAGGTGATCAGCCTAGAGGCGGCCAGATGCGCAAATCAAGTGCGCGACCACCAAAGAAAAAAGAATGTGAATGTGGCTGCAATATACTAATTTCAGGTTCGCGACGAGAATTACACGGCGGAAATTTTCCAATTTTGAACGTGTAAGTTGTTCTTTTTTGTAACTTTTGCCGGGAAAACAGTGGAAAGTACGCTGACAAGAAAAAAAGAGAAAAGTGGCAGCGAGGATAGAGATAGATTGATAAAGCCGGCGCGTTTTTTTCTTATCAAACTAGCAAAGGGAAGAACCAAACCGACACCATGTATTTAAAGGCACATGATGATGTTCTTTGACGATCAAATAATAGTAGTAACGATGGTGTTGAAAACAGCAACAGAGGTTGCTTGAGACAGAGGCTTCGAAGAAAAACAAAGAAAAGAAACAAGAGAAGATTAAAAGGCAAAGCTGATAAACAGCCGGTGTCAATGCCGACAGGCCAATGGAAGTACTCAGTAGAAAATCGATAAGATAAATGAGGGTAGACGGTCCGCCAGCCCAGCAAGACGCGGAAACTAGTAAAACTAGGGGTCTCTACCAGAAAGAAAGCAAACACCTGTTGATCTCGAGAATAGAAATGAAAATGAATAGCAAAAAGGAGCGCCAAGGTGGAAGCAATGAGTGTGTGCCGCAGACCTGAGCTCAGACTCAAACTCAGGCACAGACAGACAAAGCACTGGTACTGTATTGTACTGATAACTCTTAAAGTATGCAAGGTATTGAAAAGAGAAACGAAGAAAGGCAGAGAGCACAGGCCGCCAAACACAGACAGCAGCGGCAGGTAAAGCTCCCTGGGAATGCAAGAAGAAGCTCGTGAAAGCAGAAGCAGAACAACGGAAATTGGAAAATTGTCAGGAATAGTTGTAAGGTCCTGTCCACCAGAAAGCTCAGCCAGGCCAGGCCAGTTGGCCAGTAAAGGATTCGATGGGATGCAGCGTATATTTGTATGTAGTATCGGGCCAGGAGGGCTCTTAGGGTACGACCAAGCCAGTTTACAACTAACAGCCAGTGGCGCAAGTTCAGATCTGCTCACTAGTGGCAATTTGAGCACACTGAAAACGAGCCTACAAACCACCGATGCACTGCACTAATGCCGAAAGCTCTGGGACGGTATACTTGCAGCGTTGCTTGTTTTCGAGAGCCTCAGAACCATGGTACCCCAGCCAAGCCAAGCCTTGATAACTAGAACGCTGATGATTGTCTTGTTTTGTCCGGGGGAGGCGTGGCGGGTACAGGGTTCGAAAGAAAGAAGGGAACACGAACCCGCTCTGCAGCTGTATTGTTGATGCTTGGTGAAGCTGTACATCTTATGGAGCTATTTGCACATTGTACATATGCATACAACCGATTGTCTCTGCCGAATTTGCCGAGTCTGGCGATGGTGGCTATCGGACGCATCAAGAGAGTCCGATAGCGATGTCGCCAGGAGCAACAAGATGCCGAGCAATGCTATATTATGATGGCGATGACGATGTCGTGATGTCCGAAGAGAACGATGAGAGGATGTTGCAGATGCCGTTAATGGGCCTTCACCTGATCGATTCAATGCTGCGGCAGCATCTAAAAACCATAGCATAAAACATGAGATGCAAAATATCGAAAGCCCGATATACACGATACGATAGCTCGGAGAATGGCAGTAAAAATAAACAGAAATTCAGGCGCTGGTTGGACATATGGTTGTATGCAAATTGACGTCGAAAGGAAGGCGGCAAATTCTCTTCCTTCCCAAGCAAAAAATGCAAGACCATAAGTGGAGCGACTGTCTCTTTTTTCTTTTAATTCTTCTAATTCGCTGTAGTTTATATCTTCTCTACTATTTAGTCTCCTTATCCTAGTCAAGTTCAAACACTCTACAAGACCTCGAAAATCTCCGGGTATAAAAAGAAAAAGAAAGACAGGTCAGGCATCAAGTCGCCAATCTGACATCAGGCATGGCTAACTACTAAGCATAGGCATAAATCGTCACCAACCACCGCTACCAAACCAAGCACAACTATGTATACATTCATCTTTAAACCGGAATTGTACACTGATCATATGAGATGTTTACATCTTCCTGCTTCCTTCTCCCCCTCAAGACACCAAGCCAGATAGCTCGATGTTACAAATCTCCACATGCCCACATGGAACTACTGCAGCTTTTACTGCAGCCGGCCGTCCTCGCCAACCCGAATTCTACCAGAACGACAACTCATTGATGTGTGCAATATAGTGGCTGGTAGATCTAGCTCTAAGATAGTGAATACATGTCAGTGACTGTGGCAAGTCATCAGCAAATTAGTGTGCTAGGTCCAATCAAGTAGGAACAATAACTAGCAAGCTAAAGATTCCCGCTATTAGTACAACCCAAGAACATAACACATTTTATATTACGACAGTTATTCCTATTCCTATTACAATGATATGTAGATAAAAGGTACCTCTTGCATGGTTTTTTTATCATCATCACCCAGCTATAGATAGCTACAGACAGATGCCTAACTGTATATATTCTCTAATGACAAGCCTCTTCTAAATCATGCATTTCATACATCATCCCTTGATAACTATCGGTTATAGTCATACTCTTTCGCCTCGTTTTTCCTCGGCCCAGCGTATATACCCATACATAATATGGTTGTCACAGATAAACACGCCCATCCTTTCTTACCTGGGAGAATCTGATACCATAAATCTACTCAATCTCATCCATAAGCAAGCGACCAGTGATCGACATGTTTCTATGGTCTACAAATCAGAAGAGAACCCTGTTTTTACTAGGATATAAAAGTCACTATGCCTATATTCTGTTCTAGATCATTGATGGGTTTCACATGAAAATCACACATAGATCCAGATGCAAAAGAAGAGAAGACCTTGCCGCAGATCAAGTGCTCAAGAAAATCGGTGTCAATATGTGTTTGTAACTATATGTAGCTAGTCAAAGAAAGGACAATAAACAGATAACGATGATTCTACCGACGTGATATCTATGACAATATAAAACTCTGAATTACCCAGCACATAATCATAGGCATCACATATGTACGTATATATGTATGTATACATAGATTGTGAATACTACTATAACAGCCATTTCAATGCTACATTACTACCCAACTGGGACACTTCGAAAGTCTCAATACATCATTGAACGCACCCAATCGATTACTTGCCCCAAAAGGGAATGCTATATGTCGTCGCTATGCAGTGGTGTGACCCTCGCCCTCGAGAATGCAACTTAACCACTATCATCTCATCTCCTGTCTTCTCAAATTTACTGCTGGTCCAGTCAAATCACGCAGGACAAAAAAAACCTCCCAAGGCCAAATCAAAAGAATATACGCACATTGATCAAAAGAAGGTAAGGAGAGAGGCTCTATAAAAGAGCCTTGTTTGCTGAAAGATGCATCATGTCTTACATTTCAGCAAAGAAAGCTTGGACAACAAGCTGATAATAAATCGGTCACGTATGCGTACCAATTAGTTGCTATCATAAAGATTAATTCGATTCATTATTGGCAGAATATGCCGAAGGTCTAACAACGTACAGATACATACATCCTGCTTAAAGTCCCCTGTGGTTCACGATTCACCCATCGGCTTAGGCGGTAAGTTCTACGCTCGTGCTTGGCCTTTTTAAGGCTTATCGATGCAACAGCGTCAAAATGCCAAGAAGAAACAGATTTCCAATTCCTCGTTGGTTGGTGGTTCGTGCTTATATAAATAAACCATAGAGCAATCTTCAATATGACAGGGTCCCAGTGTTAAAAGTACATACATACATCTCAACTCATCATCAACAAAGCTTATAAGGAGACTGATTCCAGCAGGTAGATTAGTTTCACTAACACAATAACTTCATGATAACAGCTTCAGGAAGAATCGAGCCCCTGCCTCACGATGCTACCTCACCACCCACCCACCCACATCTTTTAGAGCAGGTAGTACCTTGATTGTACCCCCATTTATGTCCTTCAGTCGTACAGTTATCTTCTTCAAGCACTACCTGTTGTCCCTTATATAGCCTATCATTCATTCTATATGTTTATGTACAAAATCCAGTGTAAACCGCGTATCGTTATATTCAATGTAAGATTTTTTTTAAAATAAATACATTATACAAAACGTCAAGAATATATCTTTGAATATTTTTACTTTTATTTTATCCTTAGTTATAATGTTTTAGACAAGCTATAATTTTGCAGATTTATTTTCCTCATTTCATGACACAATATAGGGTTAATGGACCCTAATAAAATATGGGTTATAAACCCTATAGTGCATCAATGCCCCACCATTTCCGTTAGCTTATCGAGACGATGATATCAAGTAGCACTACAAATTGAATCAAGGGTCTTTATCAGCTAGATCTCCTATCCAAATTTAACGTGTGTTGACTGTCACAGTAGCCAATAGTCACCTGAACTACTTTATCAATTACTTAGAAATCACGATGTGGTAAGATTCTCTCGACAATGTCTTGAAGTCCTTTCTCCGTGCTAACAGAGTCAAATCTAGCAAACACATCCTCAACGCACAAGTTTCTATCCGCGCCCCTTGCTGTACGTTCCGAGCCGATATATTATAAAAAGCTTGAGACTATCCCATAGCACAAATACTCTCAACAATCGGTTGAAAACCGCACGAATCTGATCTTGCTAACATGTCGATCTTCACAACCAAACAGGCCGCAAGTGGTTCGATTGCGCCGACTGTCATGCCGAAAGCGAGCAACACCCTCTTCGTCAACAGCTCGACATGGCATTTGCCTGCAAGAAGTGCAAGAAGTGCTTCCGCAAAGATGCCCAGGAGTTCGAGGAGGCGGATGAATATTGCCCTCACTGCGATAACCACTTCGTGCTAGAAGCTGTCATACCTAAGGCTGCTCTGCAGGTTGAAGGCGAGGACGCTCGTGTCGATAATAGAATGCTCAAAGATGATCGCAAAAGAGGTAAAGATGGCGTCACAATCTTCGATATCCAACCACATGCCGATAGACTGGGTTAAGCATTTCGAGAGGAAGAGTGTGATAATTAAACCCTCCATGTGGTTTTCTGGTAGTTGTATGAACCCTCTGGGAATCATCATAAACATGGGGATTGTGAATTTAACGATTATATGACTTTATAAAAATTATAACACGATGTTTTAAAACATCCTAATAGACGGAAACGCGGACAATATGCTTGTGTAATGTCAAATACTATAGTAGCCATGGAGATGTAAGCGAATCATACTTAGTGGGATATACATGTGCCAGTATGTAGGCGTCTCAATAATTTCATTAAACATGTAATATGCTGTGGTTGATTCATATGAATTTCTGGAACTTTAGAACACAAAGAAGACTACCGGGCTTTTTGTAAAAGGATCTTTACTCGGCATCATCAGGACCACGAGTCAATATCGCGGCGGAGCCAGATCCAGGTGTCCGTCCTGTCTTCTTCTTGGCAGCCTCCTCAGCCTTCTCCTGCTCAATACTCTTGACGAATGCCTCGATATCTTCCAGAGGTAGCATCTCAATGCTCTTGCCTGGCGCCATCAAAGCAATTTCAATGTTTTTGGCACCAGTCTGAACAACTTCTAGTAGTGACTTGATAGCAAGGCGTACAGTAGCGTCACGGTCCATATACTCCTTGTAGTTGCGCTCAAGGAACTCGCGAACAGTCTTGCTTGATCTACCGATAGCATTGGCTTTCCTGTATGATGTGTTAGATCTATATAGCTTGTAAGTAAAGGTAGATAGAAGATTACTTACCATGCTGAGTAGATACCAGAGGGCTCAGTCTGGTAAAGTCTGGGAACATCGCTGCCCTTGTCAAAGCCGACGATCAAGGTGCTGATACCGAAAGGACGCACACCACCACTCTGGGTATAGCGTTGCTGTACACTGGCGACGTACTTGGTGATGTACTCGATAGTGACAGGGTCTTCGACGGTAAGACGGTGAGACTGAGCTTCCATACGGGCCTTGTCGACGAGAATTCTGGCGTCGGCGTTTAGACCGGCAAAGGCAAGGCAGACGTGGTTATCGAGTAGGCCGAGCTTTGAGGGTGTAATGCGGGTATCTTGGAGCTTCATAGCAGAGCGCTTTTCGCAACCGAGGACGACGACGTCCTGGCCCTTGACACCGACGGCGCAGGTACCTAATTACCAAGCGAGAGGTATATTAGACATGTTTGGTACTAGCTTAGGCAGACACATATATCTTGAGCTGTCAAAACAACAACATCATGGTGGCATGGGAGGTCGAGGAGGGGCATAGATGCATGGAGGGGACTGGTAACACACCTCTCTTGACAGCTTCACTAGCATATTCGACCTGGAATACGTGTCCATCGGGACTATAAGAATATCAGTGGTGGTGCTCGTTTTAGCATAGAAGTCGTTGATATACGTTTTTCGTACCTGAACACTAGAGAAATAGTTAGCTACAAGGGCTCGCGATACAAGGCTGAACGGATCAACTATTGACGTATTGACATACCGGAAAGCGCACGATCGTAGGAAGACGCCATGACGGGCAATGCAAGATTCTCTTCGAGTTATTATTGTACAGAAATAGATCAATCCAAAGAACCAGAGAATCAAGTCAATTCTACAATGTTGGGGTAGAATTGAGATATTGGCGATAGTTCGTAGTTGGTGTTTTGTATGTGATGTTGGTCGGCTTGCCAAAAAGGCGTGGAGAAAGCTTAGCTACTATCTGTAGTGGGCTCGATAACAATTAGCCGCAAAAAATAGCGGCGTCTTAGCGGCCATCAGGCAGGACAATGCTAATGTGGCCCTGGGTTCAGGCTGCAGTTGTGACGAAGCTTTGGTTAGTAGTTCGAGTTTACTACAGAGCTACCGCAAAAGCGGGGTAGAGCTGTTACGGCACAACGTCGGATATTCATAAGCATAATAGCTAGTTTGCTTACCTTGTTTTATAACAACTGGTGACATGTAGAGATAAAATCATAATAGTGACGACAACTAACTATATCTATACGTTTTGCTCTAAGTAATCACAGCAGTGAATAGTTATCGCTACCGCCTTGTATAGCCTTGATAAACAACCATGGTGTATAGTACAATATAGAATGCATCATTGAGATAGATAATCTAGTATCAAAACTATAGGGCCTCAAGGCTTTACAAATTATAGACAAGTAGTTATCCCTAATTCAATATTTAATGTCAGATGAAGAAAAAGTAAGAAGCTGTAGATTGAAAACAAACACTATATATATGTAAAAAGGAAATAAAAGAAATCGTTAATCGTTGCCCTCTGAGCCGCTTACATGCGCCGTGTTTCCCCAATGATTCATTTACCACACAGTCTGACACACAATATATAATATATCCGTTCCAATATGCCATATAAAAATTGCCCAAGAATTCGTACCGAAATATATCCAACCATAGAAAATAACAGTCGACCATGATGTCCAATCAAGGAAAGCGGTCATGATGGAAGTCGCCTATGAGATCAACTGAATAGCCAAGCTATGGCGATGGCCTACTGCCAAGATTCCTATCTTGAATACCATGCTACTATATAAACCAAGTCATCCTGATAAAAGACGAGTCTTGGTATCAAAAGGGAAACGAAATAAAAACAAGAGTAGTATGAAAAAGAAATAGAATGTGTTAAAAAAAAAAGTACGCCAAAGAAAAGATACGAGAAGAGAAATAACAGACAAAGAAAAGAGTCGTAAAAGGAAGAGTCATGAGCAGGAGACGGGGAAGGAAAGAAGAGTGAGTTGACAGAAGAAAAGCGTAGTCTTGCATGGCCATTAGAAGCTACCATAGTCGCTCCACCGGCGCGAGCCAACAACGCCAGCGATACTTTGACCTTTACCAGAGAGTCTGCGCCGGAAGCCATCGCACCACATAGTCTCCAGTTGGCCTTGGCCCTGTCCAGCAGCCTGGAGCTCCTTGAAATACATATCCGCAATGGCCAAAGGGCCCATGAGGATATCAGGCTGAGTAGAGGAAGTCAGGGCAAAGTCCAGGGCACAGCAGATGTTGTTGGCGTAGATATGATCACGGTGGTAGTGTGAGATGTCGATGTCAAGCTCAGCAGGCAACCCCGTGTATAGACTAACAGTGTAGTCAATGGCAGGCTGGAAGTACATGCGGTGCAACTGCAATATGCACCGATCAAGCAGCAGGCTT
This sequence comes from Davidsoniella eucalypti, assembly GCA_004009845.1. Lineage (NCBI taxonomy): Eukaryota > Fungi > Ascomycota > Sordariomycetes > Microascales > Ceratocystidaceae > Davidsoniella > Davidsoniella eucalypti. The sequence continues at coordinate 77,188 of RMBW01000130.1, read as the reverse complement.
GACATCCAGTAGAAGAGGAAACTGATAGCGGTAGCGCTGTTTATGAAGACAAAGGTTTCAGTGAACGGCATTGAAGCCTCAGTATGGTGTGAGCGGTCGATCCAGTAGCTGTGACGGCGAGTTTCGTCACCTCGAGCAGCATCGCTGCACCATTCATTGAGTTGACGCTCGATGTAAAGGCAGCTCGTGAGCAGCTCTTGAATACGGTGTTGTCTGGCTAGCGAGGGGACGTCGGGCGTGATGAGATCGGAGGACTCAAGAATACCGGGTAGTTGAACGAGAATATCGAATAGATGGTCAGTCAGTGACTTGGGGTGATATTCCCAGGGCACAGTCGCCCAGTCACGTTGAACAAGATGGGTTTGTTTGCGGGTGAGAAGAGACCAGGCAATCTATGAAGAGTCAGAATGAAAATGCAGCGGAAGCAGATTATCAAGAGAGTTTTTCATTGTCATACATGAGAAGGGCGGTAGACACGGGAGAAGAAGTGATGAGCAGGGAATGTGCTAAAAGCGTGCGGGCCGGCAGCCTGGACGCTGCCAACATAGTCCTCGGCCCCTCTCCATTGCGGGACTTCGTTAACGGAGCTGGTGCAGTTGTTTGGCTATAATCCACAGAAGCCTAAAGTTAGCCAACATGGTCCTTGTTGTATGGTAAGTTGTGGGTTACTGACTTCGTAGAGGAATGTGCAGAGTCCGTTATTGCTTGCTGGCGTCTTGTGGTCGTTCTGCTCGACGTTGACGACGCACTGGCCTGCAATACTGAACTCACGACTGTGACTGATAGGCCGTAGATCAGGAACTTCGTAGTGTGGTGGACGAACCGTGCCGCCATCCCCGTGGGCAACATGACCGAGACGTGTCTGCAACGAGAAGATCTGGGTGGGATAGTACGCCTGCTGCTTGTCCGAGAGAAGTATGATGTCTTCCCACGCCGACCGTAACGGCTCATGGGGCGAGAGCAGCGGCATGGCTGGCGCATGGGAGATGGGTGGAGAAATGAGCGGAAGCTGTTGTTGCTGAGACATGGGATACACGGCTGAAGGATAGGCAGGCGGTGATGGCGAGGTGTTCTGGCTACCGCTAGAGCCCTGGCTTTTGATGCTGGCGCCATCACTCTTGGCCTTTTTGGAAGTGCTTCGTGGTGGGTGAGAAGAGCAACGACCACCATCTTCAGGCGTAGCAGTGATGAAGATCATCTGGCGCTCGTAGCCTTCACAGCGACGTCCAGTGGTGGCACATTTGCGGCACGTTGGCCGTATGTTGTCGCACTAAAATGTAGATATATGGTTAGCTTGTGGCACTCTGTTTTGGAACAAGGGCAACCAAAGAGGAGATGGCGGTATCTCGTCTAGAGACCATGTGTCCGGAGAATGCATCCAGAAGCTGCTTTGTATCAAGGCCGCTTGGTTCAAGGATTTGAGTCTGGATTAGCCATACAGGCCCACCAGTACTACCAAGGCCGTGGTTTTAAAAGCAGCAGCTCTACCGCAGTATAGCGACTTGGAAACAGCAATATAGACAAGACGAAGGTCGGCTCATGCTGAGCTTTCGGTAGAAGCGTAGTAGATAACATACCTTGACTCTTCTTCTGCGGCAGGTTTCGCAGCCTTTGTACTTTCCAGGAACACCGACCATTGTGGCAGTCTGTTGTAGCGGCGTATGCTAAAAGGAAAATAAGACAGGAAAAAAAAAAGATGGAAAAACGTAGGAGATAGGCTCTAAAGTATAGTAGCGATATACTGCAGTATTAAAATACAGAGTAGCAGAGGACGGTGGGAACTTGAAGAAATAAAGAAGACTAGAAGCCCAAGCGTTAAAAGAGCTGCCGAGCGAGTAAGCTGGGCTACAAGCACTTAAATAGCAGTGACGGCCTAAAGGTTCTCTTTGTTGCGTTGTTGCGTGGTTCGAGGTAGACTTTAATCGCTGCTAGTAAACGGGGCCCAGAGCAGATGAAAAAGGATATAAGAAGTGACGATGTTTTGGTGCTGATATGTTTGCATGCATACAACTGGCTGGGGTTTTTACAGCCGAGAGAACGGAACAGAGTGAAGGAAAACAAGACACAGAGTAGTATGACTATCCAGCAAGTGGAATATCGAGCAGAGCTAGATGCAAGAGAGCCACGGGTAGTCGGGAGAAGGGAGTTGGGCTTGATTTATACGTCCTGGGAGCTGAAGTTGATAGTAGAGCAGGGAGGGGGATTTCAGACGCTACTAATAAATAGAGCAAGGAAAACCAACCGGCCGTATAACAACGCTGTGCAGTTGAGTCTGTGCAGAAAGAGAATATAGAAAAAAGAGGCTATCAAGCAATATTCCTAATCTTTTTTTCTCTTTGGTTTCTTTTCCAGACAAGGCAGAATCACAGAGAAGCTACTTATTTCTTAGAAAGCCCGCTCTTTTATGTCAAGCAGTAAATTTGGCGGCTCGCAGAAGGCACCTCGAGGCAAATTCACAGAAGATATGACGACGATAAGTATTGCCAGAAGTAGAAGTAAAGAAATGATACCTAAAGAGGGCAAGAAGAGAAAGAAGAAGATAGAACACTTCCCGCCTGCTTGAGATAGAGAGACGGGCCCGAAGAATGGGGAAGGAGTGTCGTGTCAAGCTAAAATAGAGCTCTAATCGGCAATATAAAGAGGGGGTTTATGACAATGGAAGACGGAAGATAGAGATGAAGATGGCTAGGAACAGATATCACGATGCCATGAGAAGGGGAGACGGTCCATGAAGGTTATATACTACTTCCTGGTAGTAGTAGTACAGTCGTAGTGCGTAGGGGAAACATGGTCTTCGCCATGATAAATAACAGTATTTGAATATATCAAGTCCTGGCGGTAGATAGTAGGCCCGGCACATTGGAAATCAGCGGCTTGCCAAATATTGAAGCGAGTCTTGAAGAAGAGGAAACCACACACCCCCTTCCTCGTCTCTAGTCTTGTCTCCCTCCCCCAAGCAAGGCCAAACCGTAGAACGGCTGGCCCTCCAGGACATGGCAGCAGGAGTACGAATAGTAAGAGCGCATCTGTAAGTATGTATTTAGGCTTGCTAACAAGTGGCGAGCAACCGAAGAAATTCGTATCTAAAACAATAAAATGGCAGCGGATGGTTAAGCCTAGATGCTGTATTAGGCACGTCCGATCAAAATCAAAAATTAATAGTAGCCACGAGTTTAACTATATGCATGCAGTACGGTGGCTATAGAAAGAGGGAGAGTAGTAGCCAAAGTTGGGAAGAAAAAATAGACTAAATAGCTCGATTAAAAATATATATATTAACGGCGAACCGACGGGATAGCATAGCTTCAAAAGTTGAAATGATACTGAAAGAAAATGAAAGAAAAAAACAAGCTAAGCGGGTAGGAGAAAACAATGCAGAGCGAGCTAGGGTTCGATCAATTTGTGGCATTAAGCGTCATGAAAGTAAGTAAGATTTCAAGTAAAGATAATAGCGAGGATCCTAAATTCCGGTGAAGAGACAAGCAAAAACAACAGCATCTGAGGCTCGGCATGGCCTTTTTTTCTCTTTTTTTTACTTCAAGTTTATGGCGAGATACACAGCTTTATTGTGAGCCAGGATGGCCTATCCTTTGAGTGGACGAGAAGGGTTTATCCCTGGCAACTACGCCCTAACAAAAGTAATAAACACACTCTTGCATCACCGTCCTTGGGCAAATTCTAAGTCGTATATGTGTAGCGTTCTCTCGTGTTGGATAGAGATACATACATATCAGAGGGACGGGCTAATTATGCAAACGTCTGGAGAGCAGGACCCCGTACTACAAAAACAAACTTACTCACCAAGCCCGAGCTACTTCCAGCGTACAACGCGTCAGACTCATCTCCTAAACCCCTCCTGTGAAACATGGACGTAGTTGGTGTGGTATCTATGCTGTGTGTTGTTTTGTGCTGTTTTCTTCACTTTATCAATGCTCCAGGCCGATAATGCCGCTATCCTTCATGCAACATGCCCAGGTCTAGAAGTGTATGTCATAATAGTGACGGCTAGAATCTTGATCAGAGACTTCATAGCCAATAGAATCGTTATATTTATATGTTTCGTTTTGTCGACGGCGTTTGACACTGCCAAGAGGTACCTCTAGAAGGATTCTTTCGATAAAACAGTGAAGCTCGCACTATACGACCAAGACACTCCATTGTCCTTTTCAGCAAAAGCAGGGCCCAAAGCTCTATAGCGTGGCCAGAAGTACTTCTAAGCCTATATACTACAGCACAAGGCCTTGTATATTCTATACCAGGCTCCAAATCAGCACGGAGTGCATTCACTTGATTGATAATGGCATGTCACAGGCCCTAAAAGCTTGAAAAGTGGCCATGTGATGGACAGGAAATATACTATGAGATGTGATAGGACATGCAAAATATCATACCTAGTATATACTTTGTTTTGAGATTCGCATTATCATACTAGCCAAGGTAGAATTCACTATGCCAAAGACAATGTTTGTTCATTTGGTTTTTCTTCTCAAGTACTCACCTTGTAGAGGTATCAGTTTCCAACTCTTAGGTATTATCTACTTAATAATCCCTTCAGACACGCATGGTCACAATACAACACTTACACTTCACTTCGTATTTAGAAAACAACTTTAGTATGATGTATCATGGATTATCGTGGAGATGCAGCTCTTAAGTGTTGCGGCGCAGCAAAACCCTTGGTTGAGTCCAGTAAACTTACGAAGATCCCTTACAAGGAACATAACAAGTAAAGTTAGGGAACAACGGACGGATAAACGTACAACGGTCCTTTGGGCATTTTTGCTTCTACGACATCTTCCTACGGAATACTCACGTCTTGGGAATGAGAGAAAAGGAGACTTTGTGGTTGAAATAGTTTAGCCCTACGAGCAAGGTTTAGGCTTGGCTTGTGATCAAGCTTCCTTCCCATAATAACTATCAATATTTCTTGATACTAATTGTAGAATTAGTCCACAGGTGAGCTCTTAGCTACCATGATTTGGCGGGTTTCCTTGGGAAAAAGATAGCAGATAGAGTCGTATAAAGGAAGAAAAGATGCAAATATGATAGATGGATAATACAGTGAGTTAGGTTGCTTTACGGGTTTCATTACTTCAGATTTGGCACACCTGAGTCAGTTATCTTGATTTGATTCGCTATTTGCTACCGCCATAATCAAAGCGAATGAAGGGGCAACATATCTGTATATGTATGTTATTTTGTTGTATATTGCAAAAAGAGAAAATAGGTATCTGTTTAAGATTGCTTGGAGAATGTGAATTCCTTTCGGCCGTGGAGGAAATGGATACAAAAAGCTGGATACAAATAATAAACAAGTTAGCTATAGAAGAGACGGGCTATGAAAGATCAGGCGATATCTTGTGCTGAAAGACCTGGCCGCGGTAGCGAGGTGGCATCCTAGCTAGCTATAGCAATCTTGTCTTGGAATCATACACCATGATCAAACAGATTCTCCTCCCCACTCTGTACATCGATTATATTTTTTAAATAAAGGGTATATATGTAGATAACTACAATGAAAAATGACTAGAGTACGATAAGGAGATGAAAATAGATAGTAACAGAGCATTGATCCATAAAATAAAAAGAAGAGCATTATATCTCGATCATCGACTTCGTGTCGCGTATCGATAATCGAGACCGAGAATCCTGGCTTTTTGCTCACTAGCAAGAGTACATTCTTATCTATTCGCTTGTTGAGAAACAAGTGGTTGAAGCTCTCTTGAGCTGAATATGGGAAAGCCTGTTCCTCTTGCCTCATAAACTCGCGGACAAATATCATAGGCTTTATGAATAGTTCTGCCCTTCCTCTTTCTCCCTCAGCTTTTCAATCGCGGAACAACCTTTGTTGCAGGGAGATTTGGTCAGCTATCAATCAATCTTGTTCTTGAGAAACAAGAGACAACAACAGTGTCAAGGCTAAAAAACCTAGGCCAGAAATAAAAAGCCCCGATAGAGCGGGTGATATGTATCTTTGTGGATTGCTGATGTGGTCGGTGCGTAGTGTTTTGCACGGCAGGAGCGGCACGTGGATTTGGTCTGTTATCGAGTCTCTCCGCGCTAAGGACTCGATATTCGACCTCGACCGCAAATAGGACAAACGCTGGATGAAATTCTCCTCAAGGCGTCGTAATTGCCCTTGCGTTGTTAGATGGAGAGCAATCCAAATAGCGAACTAGTGAATAACTAGCCGATATCTTATTTTTTTTGTTTTTATCTTGAGAGCAAAAAGCGCCATTGAAGAAGTAGACAACCACTACGATGATTAGAAAAGAAGATCGTGTAGGGGATGAAATAAATTCGTACTTCATTGAGAGAAAATAGCGAAGGGGTAACTTTCGGCCTCATGTACAGGGCTTAATCAACCATTCACATTCAAATCATGACTGTCTAGTTACCGGGCAATCTTGTGATTGAATAAATGAACGGCGGTTATGCTAGTGTGTTTTCTGTTCATGTTTTGTGTGCTAAGCGAATCGATTTGTGTGGACTTGCTGTCTGGCGCACCTGTGAATTGGCAATAGTCACAAGCTCTCAGACACGGTGTCCCCGGAGCCAGTTATTACTTAGTAATTCAGCTCTCAGTTCCAGTGCCAACGTCAACTAGTCGATGAGAGAATATGGTAATATTAAAAAAAATATAGTTATATAAAAAAAAAAAGAGAAAAAAAAAGAGAAAAAAAAAAAGGAAAGCCATGTGGCTGGCATGGGACAGGGGATTAGAAGGAATAACAGCGCAAAACAAGGATTGCAAGTCTAGGAAGCAGGGAGAAAATGAAGTGGAAACCCTCCCCAAAAAAAAACAAAGAATATCAGCCGCCCATTATCTTGCTTGCTTTAATGTGAAGCCCAAGATTGGTACAAGTATGTAATGTATATATATGTACATACAAACATGTAGTTAGATATAAAATATTTGGTTGTAGCTAGGGCCACCATGCTGCTGATTTGCGATAATAGAGTTTGGAAATGGAACCATGGCCTCGGTGTTGCTTGGTACATATCTAATAAACATGTTCCTTGGTTTCTTAGTGCCGTGCTAGGCACTATAGGCACGGATGGGGTTATTTTTCGATGGCATAGTATGGGGCAATATAGAAACATTGCCTTTCTTGTTCTTTGGTGATAGCAAACAACAACTTGGTGCTTCTAAATTTTGTGGGTAGCCTAGTTAACTGATCAAGTGCCATACTCTAGGCAATACATACCGGTCATTACAATTAGTAATATTCACATCACCAAGTACTAGTGCTACTAGAATCTCCAACAGCGAGGTGATAAATAACAAACAGGGAAGTTGTTAATGGTTAGCAGCCATGCTCACAAAGCTAGTTTTTAGGATAATTCTCTTGATATGTTGAAGAGAAAGTTTAGCGCCAGGCAAGATTGCAGATCGGGCTGGGCTACTTTATTTCCCGGCTTATTTTTGTCATACTAAGACGCCCCAACTACTTGAGTAAATTCTGTGATCTTCCTGTTGAAATATAAATGAGTTGATAATGAAGATGATATCACATCTAGTTTGACTGATTGATGACCAAAACACGCGAATTTCTCACCTAAATTGCGTTGTTCATAGGAAATCGAAAAGATATGGACTTTGACTGTGCTATATCATGCCATTCAGGGGTGTTGTATATAGTGTAACTTTTTATCACCAGTTTTTGCATCTATGATGGTTATATTCAAACTGTATACTATTGTACTAATGGTAAAACCTCATCTCGATTCACTGAGAATTGCCTCATGCCCTCTGACTAGATACAGAGCTCTTTATAGATATATCATTGGCCAAGGTAGACATCTACAGATAGCAATATGACTGCTAAAATATTGGTCCAATGCAGTCTGCATGTAGGCTCAAAATTGAGAAAACATTGTGCATATTAGGGCTCACAACTAGAACGTGTTTGGTCGAAGCTTGTTCCTCATCTGCCAATGGCCCCGAATGGTGTTTTTATGGCTCACATGTAATGCCACATGGCCTCAGGGTCATTCTAGATAGAAAAATGAAAACACTGGGTGTACGTAACTGCATAAGGATAGAAAAAAGCACCGAGGCGGCAACGGGACTGGTACATCCCTCATATGGAATCTGGGGCTGACTACGAATCAAGAAACCGCAAGATTATCATTTACCAGAGATAACACCCAAAACTAAGGTGGCTTTGAAATATTGTTCACCGTAATTCCAATCGAATATTGACAATTCGCTAGCAATAAACTCGTATTACTTAAATGTGGACTACCAAACAAGCATGCCTGGCCACAAAGCCATGCATTATACATATAGCTATGTCCAAGCTCGACCCGAGAAGCTGGGTGGCCAAGCCTGTCCTTCAAGCCGTAGGCAGTGAAAGTGACATGTCCAAACACGAACAGTTACCCCTTCAGGCAACTTATACATGTATGTGTACAACTACATCTGTATATATGCCAAAGAGGCAGCCAGCCATTGGCTGTTAATGCAGTATGTCTACAAGTGACAAAAGGAAGCCCGAACGTCCGACTAAGTCCTTCTCCTTAACAATAGATTGAGTGCTGTAGGTAGAAAGCTCCTCACAAATACGAGATAGGCTGGGATATAGAAGCCGGCCCTCAGGAGGCCTGGTAAAGGAGCGACATCTGCACGTTCCTAATACCGATTTTCATCTTTCTACATACTCGATTTGGTGGGTTTTTGCTATCAAAACAATGGTATACGTAGTCAGACGTAGTATTGCATATCAGTGCGTATCAAATTGAGCATGGACCTGAGAAGATGACGATGATGATGGGAAGGCCGTAGTATTCCTTACACGGCCTATCGTATTTTTCTTGGTGCTCTGAGGTAAGGCTCTTATTCTCTCCCTCCTTAGCGGCCATCCAAGATCAAGGCCCTTGCTAGATCTGAAATCAAATAAAAGCGAAGATAGGAAAACGTGCTAATGTCTGTGTTATTTGTCAAAGCACCGTTTGTATCTGTATCTGTATAGCTAGCTACCAACTAGTACTGAAGCTTAATATTAATATAGCTATATTTCCAAATCCAGAGGATCCCCGGATGCTTAGCTTCTGAAGACGCTAAGACAAAAAGTGTGGAAGATCATGTTTATTTCTAACATGCACAATGATAAGGCCTGGGCCGGCCTGTATCTATAGGAACTGCAAGGGAAGAGCGAAGTGGGGAATGAAAAGGCTTGTACTAAGGAAAGCAAAAAAAGGAAAAAAAAACCCAAGTCCTTGTCCTTAAGCAAGCAAGGGTTCTGGCTGGTTAGAATCTGAGCATAAAGCCGAAATCCAGATACTAGTACAACTGACTTTAGGAGTCTAACTTTGTTCTCCAGGCTAGTTGTTGACCATCGGCAGGGTCCGAAGCTTTGCTAGAGCTTTGGAACAAAATAGTTTGTTGTTTGTCTTACGCTTGGAACGTGAGTCTTGGAAGAATCTTTGTACTAGGCTGACAAGACGGCCTAGAATTTGTATGGCCTCCGGTCTTACCAGACTACAATGTTAAACTCGACCGTGCCGTGCCTTATCGCTCTCAGCTCATGTGGTCGAAATATCTGCAAGTATAATGCATACATGTCTCTAAATTACGACCAAAGACGAAAAACCCCCATTTTATCCATCAAGTGAAGTCTTCGTCTACGCCCGCTTATAGCTGTGAGTTACAACGTCAAGGATCATTGAATATCTCGATTTCCTTTTTCATCACTACCTACTTTGGATGTATGTGATATCTGTGTGTACATACATATATTCTAGACTCGTACATCCATTACTACCTCCTCAACGGTTTGATTTAGACTTGAACTAGATCTAGACTAGCCAGGATCCCCGTCTATTTTCTGGAATGCCCGTCTCTCTAGGCCACGAGGTAGGAGAAAACTGAAGATCATATGCCGTTTCCAGGTACAATACCCATGGTGTAAGCAAGGCCATACGGGCTGTGTTCACCTCCTGTACTGCAGTCTCTTTTGCTTTCCCTTTTTCTATACACGCCCCTACTGTTGCAGAAAGATCGTCTTACAAAACACTTTGATAGATATCAATGTTTTCTCCTTTTGAGCCACCGTCAACTTGTTGGTTGGCCCTGTTTCTCAGCCTGAACATTGCAGAATCATTTTGTCATGGCACTGTACCAACTAGACGGTTAAGCTTCAAAGGATCACCCCATGGAGTCATGACAATAGAAAAGAAGGAAGCAAAAAAAATATTCGTGTTTTCGCAAGCGTCAAATGGAAGGAGTGATGCTTTATTACTATTTCTTTATTCATTCTTATACCCCTTTGCGTATATATACATCACTATTAGAAAGCTTTGGCCCGAAGACCACGGCCTAGCCTCTTTCGTCCCCCACCTTACAGCATTAACCAGGCGAACTAACAGCGGCCATGTGTAGCCATAACGAGGTTTACATTGTACGGCGAGTTTAGTCAACCCTGATCAATTACGCCTCCTCAACAAGTAGGAATTATATTGGTCTGATAGTCACTAATTGTTGCCCGATGGCAATTATTTGAATGTCTATAGTAGTTAACCAAGGGTCTGTCCTTCAGTTTTGTTCATTGTTCGACAGTATCAGTTACTAAATCGGCCCGTCTATATACAAAGGAATCTTTACATGCCATAGCTGCAATTTTCGTAAGGTAGTGGGACAGGTCGCGTGAGCATGTTCATCGAAATATGTCTGTATGATACGACTTTTTTTTCTCATTCGACATGTTGTGTTGGTCTCAGTCTCATGTGAGATTGGGCTGTCAGAGTCTACGCCTTATCATGCCACTCTGTTATGATTATTATAGTATGTACATGTGTGTGATGATGAACGTAGGCTCGGTGTATCCACTTCCTACTGTACTGAAAAGGATGTTTTTTGCTGACCATTGATGGGATTTTATTTGCTAGATGTATATTCAATAGCAGATATGAAGTTTCAATGAAAGTACCCGATATATGTGTAGTTATTATGAGTTTTTAATGAGAGTTGAGCTTATGGATGACGTGAAAAAATCAGGTCATAGTGATAGGCGTAAAGTCCTCCTACGTTCACATTTCTTGTCTTTGTCTATATCTATAATGAAATATTGAATGCCTTAATATAACATCCTACATTAACAAAAACAATAATGTTCTAGAATCATTTTCTTGTTGCTGACAGACACTTGGGTGGCCATGAAAGACACGTTCCACCGTATCTCCGGGCTCTGTTTCTTCTACTCACACGCCTAAAGTACTATTAGCGAAGGTCAGGCCATAATGGCGGTTCAAAGTTTCTACCATCGGTGCGCATGCGTATCATTTTCTTTGAAGGGCAACGAAAATCTTGATTGGCTTGCATCTTGGGTTAGATAGGAAGCGTAACTATGCATATCATGGCGCAGCACACGATGCACATATTTTCGTTAGGTGGCAAGGCCTAGAACTTGTCCCATGCCGAAAGAATGAAAAAAGAGATACATATGTTGTCAATATAACTAGTAGTACATATTTTAGCTATGGCCTATAGTCTTGTTAAGAAGAATAGAAGTCAGGAGTAACGACATATTTTCCTCATGCCCACATGCGGCTATAATTACAAGTAGTTTCCAAAATATTCGGCTCGAACTTGAGCACAAATTTGATTCAAATGTTTGTTATAACGCTACAGAGACGGCAGTTACCTATTTTTTGAATTATCTATCCTAAATTTATGGAAAGTATCACAGCTTTAGCTGATAGAAGACCAGCAGTTACCCGTTTTATTATATGCCTCAACGTCATTTCTATAACACAACATCAGAAATAGTAGTGTATTTTCAATACGTCCACTGAGGTTGAGGTGCTTTTCTCTATCCCTCACCACCTTTGTGTCCCATGTGCGGCTAAGCCCCGAGCCCAAAACAGATCATATCTATACTTGGTTAATTCAAAGCCGGATAGCTGTAGCAAGGCATCATACAATTTTTTCTTCTTAGGAATGGTGTCATATCAAATATGCTGACGGCCCGGGGGGATAGAAAAGGAAAAATAAATAGTCTATTGAGTTGCGCGGGCCATCGTTCAAACACATGGCAAAATTGGGTCCTTCGTGACCACCCTGCAGGCAACCTTTTTTTCTTACTTTTTTTCCACAGACTAAGCGTTGACTGACAGGGCCTAGACTGGTCTAATTGATTCTATTTTCTCTTTCAAGGCTAACCTAACTCGTAGGAACGAATGATGAACCCATTCACACAATGTTCAAAGGTATGAAAAGTTTCTCATACAGCGTGCTATGTCTCTTTCTTAGTACTGGATTCAAGACTAAAGGGTTCATACCTAAATTAGCTCTCCACCATGACACACTAATTGGTAGCTTCAACAAAGTATGAGCTACTACTATGTTTGTGGAAATGTTACTAAATTGGGGTTTTTTAGTTGACATGAACACATAAGCTATATATGACGGAAGTAGTCGTATATACTAATACCAGGCTAGACTATAGGGATATTCTGATTTCTGTGAAAAGTCTTAACATGTGCTTGCACCGTCACATTAGAGAATGGTACGACAAAGGGCAAGATTAGAAAGATCTCTCATCCTCACGTGCCATCCACAAACTTAAAAGGAAGAAGATCTACAAAAACCGAACGATGCTCTGTAGCCTAGACCACCTTAGATTATTATTATATTGGTAGAACTGACACTCTATATCTTTAAGTTGACTTTTTTTCGTGATATTTCTGCCTTACATAGCGAAAATGCATGCATCCAGGCTCTTTTTTATCAAAGTCATTCAACTACAAAAATGCTCATCATTCACATGTACAATCAATTCAAAGAAAGTATTATGCAACTAGGAATATTGGAATAGGATTAATACTTCGGACCAGCCGAACCGCCGTTTTCTGACATGAAAAGCAAAATATGTACGCTTTGCATTAGCTGGTTATGCCATAAGCGTTAATACAAATGTGTATTTTTATATTCATTGTTGCTCTGCTATCTACATGTGTTCAATGCATGTATATACTTCCTCCATGTCTCATGAATGAGATCTCACCCATGAAAAGAAAGCAAAGAAAGTGAGCTGATACTATAGACAGGGATATTTATTAGTCGGCACTGGATAGAACGTGTGTTGGCTCCCTATTAGGCTTTTGAAGAAACAAGTCAAGCCAGCGCTGCTTGTCTTTTCCACTTCGAAATTTGTTCTTGTTTTCTGTCTTTTGCTCGGATCTCCATTATGGAGGGGATCTTCGAGGACCATTAGGGTTTCTCAATGTCTAACGATTCACTAGGGTCGGATTCATGTGATCGATATAAAGACGTAAAAGATTAAACAAATAAATAAATATACAATGCATATGCATATGAGCAAAACATTATAGGTCAAGCTGACTTGTGATTAGCAAGTACTTGTAAGAAAACGACTAACCCATGTGAATGTCCAGCATGAATATCTAGCAAACGAGGCTAAGCTGAGCCCAGTTATTCTAGTATCCTAGTATCCTAGTATCGATTGGAAATGTTTAGTGAACAAGTCCGACCTGCATCAACAACACAGCATTGCTGTTGTCTTAGTTCCGCACTCTGTTGTCTCCGTTTTCTCCAAAAGATGCCGTTTTTCGAGTTTTCAACCGGTCAGCCAATAAAACCCAGATGCCCATATGTACTCGTGTTTATAGTAGAGAAAGGCTAAGGGAAAGATTTAAATGGAAAGAGAACTAGAGCAAAAGTGAACTATGTTGAGACAAAGTCCAACTCTGGGCTTTTTTCCTTTATGAATTCGATCTCATATTTTTTAGAATCTTCTATCAGTATTCTAAGAAAAAGTTATCTGATATGCCTCAGATGTGACCCATATATGATAACAAGCATAACTATCACTTATCACCATCACTTAACCGTCTAATTGTTCTCCTATCTTCACGTGATGGGTGCGGGAAATTCAGTCAGCTTTAGAGATTATGGCAATAATGATCTGACGTGAATTTCCCATAGACTGTTATGTTGGTTTGGCTTAGTCACGAGTTTGTCAGCCGTACAAAGGAGAGCCGAACTGGAGAAGTGAGAATGGAAAACGGCCTCATGTCTCGACTTGCTACGGAAATTTATTAGTTCCATCTACGATTCTGCTTGCTATTCAGCTTTCATAACGGTGGTAAGAAGTGAAAGAACACCAATTAAAAGCTTCTCAGCATCTCGAAATCCATGTTTTCTCACAAGGATTATTTCTTCTCTCGTTTTGTCGTCTATTTCTACTGGATAAGGAACAAGACTTGTCTCTCAAAGCGCTCCTTAAAAGACGAACAGCAAGACAAAAGAAAAGCAGCTACAACCTTCCCTCCTACAACCCTCGGGGGGGTACCTTTGAGTTCGAGTACCTCCCCCTCCGTCCAAAGACGAATTTTTCCCCTTCGTCGTGGGTTTTAAGAGCGACCAGCACATATCCCCAATGCTGCTGTCCATTCTCGTTTTCTTTTTCGACACTTGTCGTCTTCGAAGCACCGTTTCGTGAGGCCTTGAGCCCGATTTCCCCTCTCGAGGGATGTTCTCACCAGCGACCGACCCCGCACCTTTTCGATCGTTGGTCTCCCGAGTCTATCCACTCACCTCAGGGAGCCATACTCACACACGGCGGGTAGCCTTTTGAAGGTTCCGGATGCCCGACCCCGCGGCGCGGGAATCTTGTCGCTGTTGCTTCATCCATAGCACCCGACTCGATTACGCCAAATTTTTCATTCTTACGGCCACGATCACCAGCCTCTTGGAGGCTCACTGAATAGTGGGGATGGTAGCTCCACTTAGGAGTTGGTTTTGTGGATCTGTCTTTTGGGGAATAGTTTTTGTGGATGCACTGCTTTTTTTTTTTTTTTTTTTTTGTATTTGTTTTTGCTGCTCATAGTGGAGGTATGGACCACTAGTTCTTCGGGGCTAGGGGACGGTCTCGTCCCGCACATACAAAGCTATTGAGTTGTCGAGCGGAGGACGTTAAATATCTGTCCGGTAACCAATCCGGCGTCGTATGATCTTAGTGATTTAGGTAGACGTTAAATATAATCAAATCAAATCAAATCAAATCAAAGAAAAGCAGCTAAGTTAGAAAAACGGCACCGAGAAAAGAGGAAAAGCGTAAATCGCACGGATCGAGGAAATAAAGAAAACCCGCAGTTCCATGAAAATCAAGACAGGGAAGGAGAGGGAGAATAAAAACAAGACGAGAGAAAAAAAAGCTAGCTAACCTTAGCTGATGTCATGCTTGCTTAGTGGCAAACTGCCATCCGGAGATCCTCTAACCATAGCGCCGGGCACGACGACAGCAGTAATTTAGCACAGCTCGCTTTCGCTCTTGATCAGCTCAGATGGATTCCTTGATATTGGAAGTTAGGTTAAAAGAACACCTCTATAACAGGGCGACACAGCGTAGCACATTGATACATTATAGTACGGCTCAGTCCACTGTACACTATGGTCTATATAAATCTCGGCCGCTGAAATCATAACGAGCCACTGGCAGCAGCCTAGCTCACATACATTGTCCGATCTACTCTAGTCCGCCTTGTTGCGGAATCAGGGTGTTTGGGGTTCTAGATGGATCTTAGCAAAAAACAAGATCGTATGTTGTGCTAGCAGGCCCGAACGGATGGATGGACTAGACTGGGGAAGAGAGAGGCGCAGGGCATCTTGGACTCAGTTTTTTATTGCTGAACTGCGGTGCCGAAAAGACAGCATTGTGATAAGCTTCACGTGATCACGGTCACAAGGGGAATTAGGAGGAAATAGGCATAGTAACAAAGACTACATCAGCGTGACTTCTATGATCTTATGCTATGATAGCTACTTACTATAGTTCAAGCAACACTAACACTTTTTTCAGCCCACAAATAATAAGAGAATAAAAAAAGAAAGCGACAAAACCCCTGCTATGTGGCTAAAAGACAGAAAGAGGAAACAATGCGCAGTCCAGACCGACTTAGACGTCTGATAGCCAGGTCTAGATCGCAGTCTATTCTTTCTTCTCCCCAACGCCATTGGCTGTTGCTTCTTTCTCCTCATGCCGTCTTCTCAGAGGAGAGATGATGTTTGTCTTTCCCAGATTTCTGGGACACATCGTTAAGAACCCTGTCTCGCAGCCAAAATAAGATGCAGTGTTGCAGTGAGCAGATCAAATTTAGTTGAGGTTTGTTGAACAAAGCAGGAAATCAGGCAGAGGAAACAGAGTCTGCTCGTCCCAATGGGCCTTCCATCTTTACGGCAAGATCTGCTTTACTGTCTGGTTGGCATTATTACGGCTTTTTTTTTTTTTTTTTTTTAATTCATTAATCTTATGGAGCATTATTACGGCTAATCGTGATTCGTGCAAGACTTGGTCCTCGCAATATTTTCCCACTTCTACCAACCCCCAATCTGAGTTTACAGGATCACTCTTAGCTGTACACTTCTATTTAATATAATTCAAGTACACGTATCAGAGTCAAGTATATACATGTAGATACACAATATGTGTACTGCCCTAATATCACAATCACTACTGAAATTCCGAGCCTTGTCTTTGCAGTACTACTCGTGCGACACTTATACCCCAAAACAGGTACAATATAGACCAAACGAGAAGAAGGAAGACAATGGACAAAAGGACAGGCTCTCTTCTTTATCTGGTCGACCTATCATTCCTGATTCCTTATAAACTGGCAAAACATTCATATGTCTGATCACTTCGACTGGATAGGACAACTTGGGACATGAAAGACAGCTGCACATTCACAACCAAGGCAGCTGAGCTTACACCTGAGCTTACGCATATCTCATCTGTGACCGGAAAATTCAGTCTTGGACCTCGAAGCTTACCTGTAATTCAATCGTCACGATAGGACGCCCTGTTTGATGGTTGTTGTCCCGGATAAACCCACGAAGGACATGTCAGGCCCTGTATAACAAGCTTCGATATCACAGAGAGAACTTCTAGCTGTTAACAAGACCCTACGGTATTATGGAGTGTTTCTTCATGTGGGAGTGTTTGTAAAAATATCGCCAATGCTTTCATGATGCCTACTAATAGTCATCCTCTTTTTCTTCCTGTTCCTCTTCCTCCCTTCCCTTCTGTATCAAAAAAGGGAAACGAGGCTTATAATCGTTTCACTCCTGCTCTAGCTGTTTTGGAATTATCTCTTCGTCTCTTCTTTTGCAACTTGGTGGTTTTGTGATCTCGCTTGTGCTTTTTCGGGGAAGACTTAGGGCTACACAGCTATAGTGTACATATATGCCCTGTTTTATATCAGCCATGTCTTCTCATATCCGTTATGGGTAGTGGTCCCAATACGGATATACCCCGTATCACGATACTTGCTGGCGGCCTCGTAGACACCCACTCCTAGACTGATCCCTAAGCCTATGCCTATTCCAGGAAATGCACTAGTCTTCCTTTACTCTGCCTTTCCATGCAATATGTCAGTGCTATTCACGTGTTCGACCGCTTTGGCATGCTTGTCATAGTGGGTTGTGGGGTGACTGTTAGTAGACAAGATGTCATGAAGTCGCCTCGAAAAGGCATCTTTCGGAACATCATTGTAGCTACATATCGTCACGGCACTGGTAGATGTTGGTTGTCCGATGGGATTCATACTAGACGTGTGTCCATAACTGTCTACATACATTATAGCCGTAGTATCAGATGCTATCTATCTTCATATCTATAATCCACCCGTTAGTAGACTTGTATTTTGTAGATAATCATGTGTACATGATATAAAACAACATACATGCGTACGTCACACACACACATGCCAACTTTCACATTCTTGGAACCGAAACGCCTCTGTCGTCTCCTCCTTATCGCCTTGCCGTGTCCTTCTCTCCCGCAACCCACACTAATATTACATGCGGAGCATATTTCAGCTCATATGTCTCGTAGAATTTGTCCCGTTCGAGAACTAAAGGCTTGCTATTGTTCTGACCGGTCGATGCAGGAGAATCTAGCATTAACTCAAATCATGGCGTAGAGTCGTACTCTGAGTCAAAGTAGTGGTCTGATGCCCATTCAGCGAGTCTGCCTTTCGTGCGTTACGCCCGATTGTAGAGCTATGACGCAGTCTCTCTCCAGCTACTCATGTTTGCCGTCTTGTATACTTTTTCCTCCTCTTTATTCTGCCCCTCTTGCGGCTTATACGAACCCGCGGCCAGCCAAGCACACACTTGTTATTTATTTTCTTGTTATTAGAGTACAGCGCAGCACAGTATCTCTACCGCCAGTCCCAAAAGCCTATTGTCCATTTACTACAGATACTCCTCTCAGAGGATACCCAGACGGCCTTGCAAGGGTTTTGCTCATACGGAACCTGCCCTCAAATCCGGGCCGGCCAGACCAGAGCAAGAAACGAGAAACGAGGTTGTCAGCCTGCCAACCAAGTCTACCCGTCTTACTGAATCTGAATCTAGGCAGCTTCAGTTCCAGCCATTCTTCATTTTTATTCTGTTTGTGCTTTGATCCAGGATTTCTCTTCCTCTCTTTCCCAGCCCCCCCCTAGCCTTTATTAAACCATAATCTTGCTTCATTTGGCTTCAAGACGAGTAGATCATGGCAAAACCCAAGGTTTTGGTAACAACCCCCAAATTACGTTTTTTCGCACTACCTTCCCTTCTCTTTCTTTTTTCTTGTTGCCCTATCTTGCTTAACCATTGTAACAGAATCGTCAAAAGGTCTTTGGAAGACTTCGGTAAGTTCCGAGTATAATCCCGGTAGTCATACAAAACCCGTCACTATGCCAGATATGTATGAATATAAAAATGTACCTCACCAGTATATCTATCAATTTCTATTCCGTACCAATCCTATAAGTATATAGTAACAGTAGCTCTGGTCATACATGGATATATCTGCTAATAGTCTATATGTACTTTTATTCATGTCTTATTAGAGACCGTGGATGTTCAAAGGCCTGCCTGAATAGGCGGGTCCATTGTCCCCTATGTCTATCTGTATAGCACACACTTCCCCCTCTTCTCGATAATACGAGAGGACAAGCCAAAGTAGTCATGGTAGCTAACAACTTACTTGTCCAATATCAGCCTCCACCGTGGCCTCAAGACAACACAAGACGAGGCAAAGATAGGATAGTCTCCGGTTCAATATCCCCCCCTGCTAAGTAGATGTATATATGCATCCTCAGCCACCGCCCCTGGTCTGATATCCCCGGCATACATCACGTCGCTTCAGAGAACAGAGGCAAGAGGAGAGGAAAACATGGAAATATAAAAGAGCTCTTGTCTCGGGGAGAAGAGGCAGTATATTGATCCGTTCCCGTAGCCAATCGCCGTGTTAGTTGGTAGGCTGGAGACATGGTGCCCCTATCACAAAGTCAAGCAAGCTATTTAACGCTGTGGTGGCGTCTGATATCATATCATCTAGTTGATACTGCAATGCCATTTCCCCACCATCGGTTAGTAATGAAAGCGTCATATCCTAGCCACATCACAAACCCCAATATACGATCAACCAACAAACTTGGCCTCGATTGGCGCCCGGTCCCAGTCATGATGACCAACTCGATGGTCACTAAGGCACCGCTGTGGACTTTGGAGACTAAAGCCAGTAATTTGAGATCATATCAGACAAATAGACTCTTCGGTTAACCACGAACTAGTAGATAGTAGCTCAATTTGCTCTCTCGTCAGATAGCCATCCATTCCCCCTGTCAGTAGAATTTGCCTATTTTGCTAGGTACTAGAAAAGAATAGCAGGTCAGTGATGATAGAATCCATATGCTCAGGGCATTCTCTCCATCTTTCTTAGCAAACTTTATTTCAAATTACTACCCCGTTTCCTTCCTTACTGTTAGTTCATCGTCCGTCCTTGGCTAAGCCTGTTCCCTGTAACTGCAAAGGCGCTATCGACCATACTTCCAAAGATAGCTAGCACTATGGCAGCCCCTTGCTTCACTCTTATTTGTATTCCGCAGTGCTGGCGGGAGCCTTCTATCTATCATTATTCTTCTTTCCATCTCTGAACTCTGAGTTGACATATTTGTTGGATCAATCACGTACTGCCGGTTGGGGGCCATGCTTGATGTATTGGCTAGTTTTTATTGGGGCTTTGGTATCACTGTTGAGTTACTGTATATTGTGGCACCAGTAAAGTATAAGTAGCTTTCATAGTGCCATCACATCATTTCTGTTTGCGTCCTGTTCACCGAACCTTAGACATCTTCTCTCCTGACGCGAAGATGATGAGTGAATATCTCCCACATAAGCAAACAGGACACGGCCACATGTAGCTCTTCTCATTCTCCTTAACCGACGTAAGACATGGCGCAACAAGGCGGGGACTAGTAAGACAGCAGAAATGAGAAGAGACAACATGACAATATTCCAGAACTTTTAGCAAAAGCAAGTACCAATAGGAAGACGAAGAAAAGGGAAGCCTCAAGATAAGGAGAGATAGGGAAAAAAGGGTTGCCGGGAAAAAGGAATGAGCAGTCAGCGCCGACGATCGCCTGCCGTTTTTTTTCTTTTATTATGGTTTGTCTTGGGGGCGTTCTAGACATTTCTAGATGTACTTATAGGGGTTCATGATGCCGTTCTAATATTTTATTACAAAGAAAAGCGTCAGCAATGTCTTCTGGAAGAGGATTTGGAGGTTTCTGAAGCGAATGCGAAGGCATGCAAGGGACAGTCCGAAGGGCAGACAAACATAGTTTGATGAGAGGAGTCGTCACCTCGTACTATACCCGCATCTCAGACTTGCAGCCGCTATATCACATATCTCGGCATCGGAGTCCGATGCCATGGAACGATGAGAGTATATGGAGTCATCGAAATAAAAATAAAGGGAAGATAAGGGGACAAAAACAAAGTGAACTTACCGGGTCATACAGCTTCTTTAGGTCCTTCATCATGCCTAACACTGTATCATTGCGACTGTAGCCAATGAACTTCTTCTTCGCCACACCAAGACCGTGTTCAGCACTGATGCTGCCGCCACGCTTAGCAATCCACTCGTAGATGTAAGGCTCGAGAACCGCCTCGATCTTCTTGTCGTACTGATGAGCCGCCACGTTTAGATGCAGGTTGCTATCGCCCATATGGCCGTAGCCAACAATACCGGCAACCAGATCACCGTCACCGGTTCCGATCAGGCCAGCCTCGGACATCCGCACCCGCACATCCTCAACTAACGTGTACATCTCGGCAAGAGGAATCGATACATCGTACTTGTATACGGCGCCCCAGTGGCCCAAAGCCTCGGCAATGCCCTCGCGCCAGCCCCAGAGGTTGGTGATCTGAGTTTGATCCTGGGCAACTACACCGTCGACCACGATCTCCTTCTCCATAACATCCTCCAGAAACTTCTCCAGTTTCTCGTAGTCGTGCTCGCCGTTAGAGCCGCTGGTCTCGATGAGGCAGTAGAACGGATAGTCGTCCATTGGGCGGTTGGCGCCCTTGGCCACGCTGACCATGCGCTGAGATTCCGAGTCCATGAGTTCAAATGCCGACAGAATCTCGCCCAATTGTCCCTTGGCCTCGCGGAAGGCACGCTGGACCTGCTCGAAGCTCTCCAGGCCAAAGAAGGCGACATTGACAGCCTTGGGGCGCTGAGGACACTGGATAGCAATCTTAGTGATTACACCAATGGTTCCTTCGGCACCGATAAACAGCTGCTTGAGATCGTAGCCAGTGTTGTTCTTGCGCAGAGTGCACAGGTCATCGACGATACGGCCGTCGGGGAGGACAGCCTCGATGCCGAGGACACTGCCGTGTAGAGATCCGTAGCGTAGCAGGCGCAGACCGCCGGCATTGGTCGACACGTTACCGCCAACCTGGCACGAGCCCTTGGCACCGAGATCCAGAGGGAACAGGTAGCCACGCTCAGCAAGGTACTGATCAGTGACTTCTAGGATAGCACCGGCCTCGACGACAAGAACACCACTCACGTCGTCAAACGAGATTACCGAGTTCATACGGGCCATGCTAATGACGATCTCATCAAACACGGGAACTGAGCCACCGACAAGACCCGTGTTGCCGCCCTGGGGGACGACAGCCAGCTTATGCTCGTTGCAGTAGGCCAAGATCTGGCTCAGCTGCCCAGTAGTCGCCGGACGCAGAACCAGTCTGCTCTGTCCACGATACTTGCGCATCCAGTCCTCGTTGAAGGGCTCGATATCCGCCGTCGCGTCCTCAGTCACGCCATCGATGACCGCGTTTGCGTTACCCAAGATGCTCTTGAAATGAGCCACATGTTCCGCCGTCACGGTGCCATATGCGCCGCGCTGGATGTCCGGGTACTTCTCGGCCGTCAACTTGACCTCGGGAGCGGAACGGACCGCGCTCGTGCCTAGGAAGCGGATACGTCCGGTGCCGGTCGGCAAGGCAGCCCGGATGCAGGACGAGATGGTCGGTGCCGGAGCCGATCCATAAACTGTCCGGCGCACCGATGAGCGTAGCAAAGGCGCAATTCTTTGCCTTGAAGCCATTGTATAGCAGTCGTTTGGCTGGTGCTGTCTATCAAATATAATGTTTAAGGGTCAAGACGACCTTCAAAATACCAATCTTCGACGCATGGTATGACTTTTTTTTCCTCTTCACCTAGCAGAAAGTTAGGGTTTGTATACAAATTCTCAAGCAAATCAAGATCCTAGAATTTTACGGGGTGCAGAAATGGACGATCCGACTTCGGTGATGCATTTTTGAAGCCGATTTTGGTCTCAGAATCAAAAAAAAGGTCAAAGTTACTATCAAAAGGCACAGTAAAAGTAGAGACAGAAGCTTGACGTCATAGATGGAAAATTATATAAACTGCTTACAGAGATAGCGATTTGTCTGTACATCTCAGAAAATCAAGAGATATTATTTATTTATTTATTTATCATTTTACGTCTTTATGTGGATCACGTGGATCCGACCCTGGTGGATCGTTAGACGTCGAGACCCTAATGGCCCTCGAAGAAACCCTCCTAATAGAGGTCCAGAAAATTACAAAAAAAGAACAGAAAACAGAAATGCGGAACAAGGTCGAAGGGGGTAGGAGCAAAAATCAGATATAAGTTTTTCTTAACCCTGTTCGGTTTAACCCTAAGTGAGTAGCAGAAAAAAGGCACCAAGTTAACCTAAAAATACAATGTTCAAAACTCTAGCTCCATAAGATTAATGAATTAAAAACCCCTAGAATAATGATTATCATATGTCATAGATGTCTCTAAATATATTAAACACAATTTCTCTTTTATTGGCTTAATATTGACATTTCCGGACGATCAATTATCGGGGAATTACAGACAAATAGAGACATCTTATTATCATCAGACTGATCAATTCATTTGCATATTGTATACGTACATGATTGCCCAATCCAAAGTTCTGCTAGACTTCGGTGTGAAATGCTGACCCATGGCCTGTTACAAGTCTGGATCTTTGCATGAATCTGGGACTTGGAGAACATTCGATACGGCGCAAGGGGGGGGCAAATATATATAGGAGAGCCCTCTATGATAAGAAGACAGGACAAGTGTATACTAAGAAACAAGTAGATCAAGCGAGCACAGAACTTGCTAAGAAACGATCAGAATGGGGTGGCTCTTGTTTGTATCCCGTGATTATTTGGTGATATGCATTCTGCAATGACATAAAATTCACATTTAGAAATATGTAACATTCACGTACTATGAATTGTTGGCTTAGCTGGGCCAATGTTATGTAGTTTCCGATATTAAGTATGGTTGACTAGTTGACGTTAATCTTTGGTTGTATAAGCCAATATATAGGGTTTGTAGCCAAATTAGACCAGCATACCCATGCAGCGCGCTTAAAGCAAAGACACAAAGACCGCCAATAGAAATCTCACAGCCGTGATCTTGAAGCGATAGAAAACCGGCTACTTGTGTAAAACTATGCTCAACTAGTGATTTATGATGACTTCTTGCTCTTGTTTGTGTGCTTGTCTGATGATCTCAAAGGGGAACGGGGCTTTAGACTCTAAACCGGCGCGTCGATCAAAAGTGATCGTCAATGCTGTGACGCAAGTCACAGAGATAGTCGCCAGATTCCGAGCTCGAGGTACAGCCGAACTGGGGAGCTATAGACTCTTCTTCTTCTCTCTTCTTGGCCTTTCACAACGGGAGAAGACATGAAGTGTAGAAATATTCACAACTATTTTGCTTCAAGCGGTTGCGTAATAGTATCTTATCTTTGCTAATGAAGCTAACGATATTGGAGCTCCTTTTTTATCTTGCCTTGCAATCATAACTTCTGTATGGCTCTTGTAGGCGCATGAATGACCCGTTGGCATGCTTGTGAGGGAAGGGGTAGTTGATGCGCCGCGCAATAGTGTTTTACGGCATCCGGCTAACTCATATAGTTGTACGATATGTTACTACGAATTGTAATATATGTACCCTATTACTATACTATATGTATATGTCTATATGCATACATACGTAGGTACATATGTAGAAGGGATGGGCATAGTGAGCAAACAAGTAGCAGGTAGGATGATGAAGAGACAAGCGATTCTGAAGCAAGGCTGCAGGTACCGGCAGAGAAGCAGGTACTATTACCGATACCATGTATATGTACATGTATGTGCGGTACCTGATACTATGGCACCAAGAACGAACTGCTGCCCAGCACAAAATAGGACACAAAAGGTAGAGCTACAACTACCATTGCTGCAATTTATAGACTTTGACAGGGGCGAGGAGACGTTGGAAACGGCACTGAGGGAAGGAGGAAGCCTCTTTCGAACTCCTCACACTAGTAGTAGGAAGCATAGACGACAAGAAGGCTTTGATCAGACTGGTGATGTTTCAGTTACGATAATGCAAAAGAGTATGAGCTACGGAGCTATGGCAGAGCAAAAGAAAGAAAGAGGGGAAGCCGGGCATGTGAATATAGTTGGACAGAGATCTGGAAAGTATAAACTGACGATGGCCCAACATGGAGCAGCTGTTACAAGTCTCTTTTTTTTCTCTTCTTTTTCTTTCTCTTTCTTCTTCTTCTGTCCAAGACTTCTTGTGCTGAAACGAAGTTGTGAATCGTTTGTCTTTGGTGTCTCTTTGTAAGAGAACCTCTCACACATTTTTTTTTTCACATTATCTTTCTCTCTAAACCGACCCGGTGTCTTTCATTTCTACTGTCCCTTTTTTCATCTCTTTTTATGGCCTAGAGCCCTGATGCCTTTTCGTCTTTTCTTTTGTCTTTTGATTTCATCTCTCCACTTGATACCCGCCGTCCGCTGAGATACATACAGTGACGTTTTGATTAGTGTCTTATCGATAAGACCAAGCCCATTGAATCACCCCGCCTAGCAAAGCTTCATTTCCTTTGTTAGGCACGTGAATTTTGAATTGTCTGGCCTGGTCGACCCCTGAGAAGCCCTGAAGCTTTTGGCCCCAGTCTTTATTCTATCCGCTAAAAAAAGCTTCTAAAGCTGTGAAAGGGGCGCTAAGCAGAGCTAAAGCAACTAACTACGGGACCCAAGCCCCTATAATGGCGGGCTTTTTTTCAAAGTTTCTCAACACCAAGGGCGCGGAGCTCGAGCCCGAACCCGAACCCGCTAACGATGCGGCAAAGCCTGCAGTAGACAGCGATGACGAGCTGCTAGACTTCCAGCCAGTTGACCTTGATCTGGTGGCCCAACAGCGGGCTAAAGAGGCTGCAGCAGCTGCTGCTGTAGACGAGCCGAACAAATTGGCTGTGGCTGGCACGCCAGTTGAACCAGCCAACAATGCCGATCTGGTTGGCACTGTAGGCGGTGCTGTAGGCAGTGCTGAGTCTAGTGTTGGTTCTAGCGCTGGCTCTGGTGGTTTGTCGGGCAACGTGGTAGGCGACGACAACAGCAACGGCACTGTTTGTGCAGATTCTGCTGCTGTGCTACAGGCAGAGGAGACGGCTCTGCTACAGGGCACCAACGCCACTAAAGCAGCAGAACAGCCCGTTGGAAGCCCATTCCCCAGCTTTTGTTTACGAGTGCATGACCATGTCCTCGACCACGTCAACTGTGACCTTCAGCAAGCAGAACCACCAGCATTGGCAGTGGCATCAGCATCAGCATCAGCATCAGAGTCAGCATTAGAACCAGCATCAACAGCATCAGAATCGCCTGCGTCCACCCAAACTCCTCGTCCTGCTGTCGCTCTCGCACCATTGCCAACCGAGTCTGCTGCGTCTACTGCTGTCTCGATTGTCGAACCTGCATCGACTGTTGTTGTCTCTGCAGCAATCCCAGACACCGACTTTCCTCTCTCGCCTGCCTCTGCTTCTGCCTCTGCCTCTAGCCTGCCTTTGAGTGCTTGCAGTCCACCACTACTGCAGCAGTCTGCCTCATCTTTCACCTCTTCTGTCCTCAAGTCCAGCGTCCCCCAGTCGCAGCCTCGACCGCGCACCTCGACCATCTCGTCATCCTCTTCCGGCGCTTCCCTGTCCTCTGCCTCGGCTCTGCGAGCGTCTACTATCAGCATCGCCCTGTCCGACGTCTCGTCGTCCTTTTCCGTTTCTGCCACTGACGCTGCTTCTACCTACACGGCCGCCTCGCCGCCCCCGTCCGACTACTGCCCGTCTCCGTCTCCCCGGTACAGCCGCTCGAGCTCTCCATTCCCCCCGACGCCCTCTACTTCGTCGGCGACTACCTCTGCCTTCCCGTCCGTCTTCTCCTCGCCGCCATCCGCCTCGGCCTCCCTCAGAGCCCGCGCCTACTCGACCGCCTCTACGACCTCTAATTCTGCCACCAGCCGCTCGCGACACAACAAGCAAGAGCTCCACGCCGCCCGTATCCAGCGGTCAGCCAGTAAAAGCGTCTCGTTTGGTGCCGGCAACGCTGCCCATTCCCACGCCGGCGGTGTCCGCAACAGATTCAAGCGCTCCGCGTCGAGCCCCGCCGAAGCTCTTGCTGCAGTCGAACCACCCAAGGAACAGGGCCTCGTTAGAATGGCCTTTGCCGAGCAACAGCGCTGGATCACGGTCCAGCAAAAGACTTTCACAAAATGGTGGGTACCCTACTTTGAATGCGCATGTACCAATTGGTCGGTGCAACATATGACTAATCTATCTGCCTTTTGTTATATAGGATGAACACAAAGATTGAGGTCCGAGACCTTCAGGTTAATGACCTGGTCAAAGATCTTAGCGATGGTGTATGTTTCCCTCCTCTGTCACCCCGGCTCTTATAGATTAGACTGTGTTTGCCTGCCAACCCGCCGTACTGACATCATTATTATTATAGGTTCTTCTTATCCATCTACTAGAGTGTCTAGCGAACGAGCCTCTTGGTAGATATGCTTCCAAGCCCAAGCTGCGTGTGCAGCGCTTCGAGAACGCCAACCTGGCTCTCGATTTCATCAAATCTCGAGGCATTCAAATGACAAATATCGGTGCCGAAGATGTGGTCGACGGAAATCGAAAAATCATCCTGGGTCTGATCTGGACCCTCATTCTGCGTTTCACCATCAATGACATCAACGAAGAGGGCATGACTGCCAAGGAGGGTCTGCTACTATGGTGCCAGCGTAAAACTGCGTGCTACGACGAGGTGGATGTGCGAGACTTTAGTAGTAGCTGGAACGATGGCCTGGCCTTCTGCGCCCTACTAGATATCCACCGCCCCGATCTGATCGACTACGATCAACTAGATAAGAGCGACCACCGCGGCAACATGCAGCTCGCCTTCGATATTGCCCACCGCGAGATTGGTATCCCAAAACTGCTCGATGTAGAAGATGTATGCGATGTGGCGAAGCCTGACGAGCGTTCGCTCATGACGTACATTGCCTACTGGTTCCACGCCTTCTCACAGATGGAAAAAGTCGAGAACGCCGGCCGTCGTGTCGAGAAGTTCGTCCTCAACATGCAGGGCGCATGGGAGATGCAAAGCGCTTACGAGCGTCGTATGGCCGCTCTACTAGCCGCTTTGGAAGAGCAAAAAGAGCAATGGCAAACTGCCAAGTTTGAAGGTACATACACTGATGCCAAAGCCCAAGCAACCGAATTTTCTAGCTACAAGCGTGGAAAGAAGCGCCAATGGGTCGCTGAAAAGACTGAGCTAGCTACTCTTTTGGGTAACATCAAGACAAAATTGGGCACGTACCGACTACGGCCCTACGAACCACCAAAGCACCTGAGTCTGGATAATATGGAGGTGCAATGGTCAAGTCTCAGCAAATCAGAAATGACTCGTGCTCAGCTGATAAACGAAACTATCAGAGAGTAAGTCTAACCGCTTTGAAGATACAGCTAACACCGAGGTATCTTCACATGTTCTTATCTACATTGTTACTAACAACACGCAATAGTATCAAGAATGCTCTGCGTAAGTCTTTCGCCGATAAGGCTAATGACTTCGCTCTTGCACTGAACGCCATGCAACTAGCAATATCTGGCTTGGAGGGTGACATTGAGGACCAACTGGAGCTTGCGAAGCAGCTCAACCTCAAGATCCCTCCTCTTGATGCCTACCTAGAAACCATCGATGCCGTCGATGCACAGTGCCAAGAGGCTAACATCGAGGAGAACGATTTTACCACATACACCCTGGATGAACTAGTATACGAGCTTGGTCTAGTCAAGACCTCAGTACAGAAAAAGCTATCCTTCCTCGAGAATCAAATGGTGGCGCGTAACATGACGAATCTGACGCCTATTCAGCTGGAAGAGTTCGAAAGTGTTTTCCGCCACTTTGATCGTACTGATAGCAACGCGCTGACCGAACTTGAATTCAGCGCTGCATTGGCTTCCCTGGGCCTAGTCTTCTCCGAAGACGAGATGCATGATTACTTTGTCGAGACATCGCGGGATCGTGATCGCGTTACCTTCGAGCAGTTCATTCGCTTCATGGTCGACGTCACCGAAGATCAAAACTCAGCAGAACAGGTGTTCCAGTCCTTCCGCGAAGTGGCTGACGGCAAGCCATACGTCACCGAGATGGATCTACGCCATAGTCTGGTTCCCGATGAGGTTATCGAGAAGTTGACTGAGATTATGCCGGCTCACTCTGGCCCAGATATGCAAGTTGACCGTGGCATGCCGCAGTTTGACTACATATCGTTCATGGACAAACTAATGGCAGACGTCGACGATAGTATGTATGATGAAGAGGAGGATTCCCTAGCCACTGATGAGTGTACACAAGAAGGCGATTCTTATGAGAGTAGCCGACAGAGCGCATAAAGTATCAAAAAAAGTCCCAATGAGAATAATGGAACAGCCAAAAAAGAGAATGAGGGAATTTTTTTGGAATTCTGAAGATAGGATTTTATACGTAATGGTTTAGTTCACCAAGACCTTGATCTAAAGTCCCTACTTTGTATATGAACTCTACTTCCTATTTTTCTTGATCTTTTTTTATTTCTTCTCATATTTTGAATGTTAGTTTGTTTTCATTTGGAAACTTTCTTGATCTTTTTGTACGTACTTATCTTCAACTTTTTTACTTCTTTTTTTGTTTTTTTCTGTTCGACTGGTTACAAAATATTCATCACCTTCCTTTTCTTACCCTTATTTGCATGCTTCGTTATTATTTTTTTATTAGTTTTGCATTCCCCCCTTTTTTGGATACTTCTTTTCTACGGCCTTTTTCTTTTCTTTTTTTCCTATCATCCTATCTATTCACCTTTCTTGCTTAGATCATTCTTCCTTTCCTTTACCCTTTCACCCCCTCTACTTGTTTCCTATTACATCGATTCTTGATGTGTCTACGCGTTTACTTGTTTAAGTTTAGTAGTTCCATGTCTCTTGCCATAGTTTCTGTTTCCTGTCCCGAATCTCAATTATAATATTCACTTTTGTTTCTGTCTATGTAATCTATTAGTGTCATACTACTATACATAACCATTGTTTGAATGTGACAAGGTCGAGATAGTACAATACACAAAGGTGTAGAATTATGTAGCTTGTTCGTCATGAGCATGGTTCACTTTCAATACATGTAAAACTATGATGATGGTATAAATCGTATTTGTTTCTATTAATGTTATATGTTTTGACGCTATGTTATAATTATTTGTATGAGAGATGTGCAAGAAAGACTAATATGATGCCAGTGATATTATACGCATAGAGAGAATATAATAGACTGATAAATGTGATGATTTTGACATAAAAACGTACCGTGGAACCGGTTCTATACATTATTATTGCTAAGCAAGAGACTTGGACTTGTTGTCATTTAGCTCATATGTGACCTTATGATAAAGGAGGAGGCATAAAGATACCAGTCTCGACGTTGAAACCTGCATTTGCAATGACAGTTTCCCACATTGCATCATCAGCCATGATATAGTCATCATTTCCCATATAATCCATTTGTTGTTGTTGTTGTTGCAAGGCTAGTTGGTACCCTATTATGGATTGCTCATCGGCCAAATTGTGCATCTGCTGGGAAGAGAGAGATTGTCTTGTGCTAGCCCACGTAGACGAGTCTGGCATTTCAATAGATGCAACAGGAAAAGAGGGTCCCTGGGTTATTATGGGAGAAGGCCGCACCAGATGTGGAAGTTCTTGCTGAGATGGTGGCCAGCCTGCAGACACTGAAACCTGCTGTTGTTGTTGTTGTTGTTGTTGTTGCTGCTGCTGCTGTTGATTCTGCTGTGGCATTGCTTGGCCCTGTTGATTTTGAATAGGTAGCTGTTGTTGCTGAGTTTGTTGCGCAATAGAGAATTGTCTAGCCTCTAGATTATTCTGTACTTGATATTGGGCAGGATAAACTATTTGTTGAGGTTGTTGTGGTTGCTGAGACCGAGGTTGTGACTGAGGTAATGAGACATGGTTTTGGTCTTGAGACAGTGCCTGTGAATGTTGGGGTATCTGCTGCTGCTGCTGCTGTTGTTGTTGTTGTTGTTGTTGGTGTTGGTGGTGAACAGCATCAATTGCAGACTCAGCTTGCTTCTCAAATTCACGAAGTACGTTTTGTAAGAAAATAGCTTGAAGGGCACAGCCGGTATCTGGTGGTGCCTTGTGTTGCTTGAAGATAGTGCTTACAGCACGTAGTGCTTCGACAACGCTATATTGTAAAGTGTGATGAATATTGTTGCCGCTACCAGATAGACACACTCTAAGTAAGAATGCTACTGCGTATGCCGTCATGACATGTACAGAGTCCTGACAGAAGAAAAGCTCAGGGGTGACATCCGGCTCACTGAGAAGATGCAACATCTCTCGGGCAGAGGCAAAGCAAACCCATATAGGACGCTTATCAAATGCCTGCATGTTCATGGTTCCGATCATGCTCGGTTGTAGGGGGATAGAATAGATGCTGAGACGCAGATGAGCGCCATAAAATCTGATCATGAAAGCATGACACTTTTCCGGCGATGTTCTAGTCACGGCATACCAGCGATCACGCCAACGCCGAAGATCCGTATCCATGGCTTCAAGGAGAACCTCAGATTCAAGCATATTACTTGAGCGCGGTCCACGCCACAGAAACTTGGGATGAACCAGTTTCAGAGTTTCTGAGGTAAGCAGACGTAAGTTCACGAAGCCGCAGAGTAACTTGTCATTGTGTGTTGCTAGCCGGTGCTTATACCAATCGCTAGAGTCGATGATGAAATCTGAGCGTTCGATCATCCATGGCTTACCAGTCTGCATGCTTATGCTGTAGGAATTTGTTAATATGTGCATGTCCAAGAAAACAAAAATTGACCAGGAGAAAAGTTTACCTGCGATCGTAGACAAAGAGAAGCAGCCAGATTCTCTGTATATCACGTTCTTTGCGGATATCCATGTCTGTGGGTTCACGGTGATCGTCTTCATCCCGTTCAAAGGGAAGCTGGTGCCAACCCAGCTCCATGCACATACGAATAATGTAGCCAGTCATTAGCCATGCTCGGGTATCTTCCGGTTCCTTGTAATAGGTGAGGACCAGAATTGCATGTACCACTTCGACTGATTTAGTGCCGTTCATGAAGACTTCGGCGTGGTGTTTTTTGGCAAGATTTTGCAGCGGCTTCTTCAATGGTGGGTTGAAGGCTTTGGAAGCAGCAGCAAGAATTGCCGTGAGCAGAAACGGCGATCGTGAACGGACATGCTTGAAGGTGTATAGCGTCGGGTCGAATTGTGCAATCCATGGGTTGAACTTGTGCATAAACCTACATTAAGAACAGGTTAGTTGATTAGATAATTGCTTGGGAAGCGGTCAAGCATAGTGCACTATATCGCAGAGAGAGAAAAAGGAGGGTTGCATACTCGTCAAACAGCGATATCGCGGCAGGCAGAGTGACGATACCCAGTGTGATGGGATCATTTGAGTAGTCGACGGGCGAGCCACCATATGGCTCACACGGAGTGCCCGTCTCGACTTCCTCATCCTCGACACTGAGAATGGTTTTCAGGGAGAATTTTCCAGAAGTGGCCTGCTCGTTCAGCAGGTCAGGGGGCTGAAAGCCTTTATTTCTGGATCGGAAGCTGGCGCTGTGGCCACTGCTTCGAGACATGGCAGGCGTTGGGCCGTCAACAACGCCAACCTCGGACGGCGACTCGATCTTGAGCGGCTCACTAGGCGGGTATGACTGCGCAAGAGAGCCGCAGCCAGAATGGGGCGTCGAGGACTCTGGCGGAGGGCAGTTGGCGAAGGCTATCGAAGTTGCAGATAAAGGCGGAGGCGCAATAGTCGCCGACATAGAGGCGGAAGTATCGATCGAGCAGCCGGGAGGGGTCTCGATGGTGCTCATTCCGGGAATTGGCGGTGGTTGCGCGACCACTTTACCATGGCTACGATTAAGTCTAGGTGGAGGAGAGAAAGATCAGCTGCCAAGGCCCGGACAAGGTTTCTAGAACAAACGGCGATTGCAAAGAATAACGTATGAAATACGCACGAAATGGAAGCGGTGCGTGCGAGCAATGGTTCCTCTATATAGCTGTAATGGCGTATTCTCCTGTTGAACGCATACAAGGTGCCTGGACCGTATGTCGCTAATGGCGACGTTTGCACAGTCCCATCCCATCGAGCTCTCGGCAGGCTTTCGGCAAATCTAGGGGAACGGATTGGTATCAAGTTGTGTGCGAAGGCGTTGACTTACTTGGTGCCGACTTTGCGACCGCGGCGATGCTTTTCTAGCACGCAATCGCACTTGAGACGCATACAGCGTTTGCAGACAATTTCGCCGTCTCCGAAGACGCATTTCATCTTGACCTTGCGACAGGCGATGCAGGCATTGGCGCTTTAGATGTGTTAGTTTGACGAAAGAAGAAGAAGGTCGAATCAAGAACGTCAAGTTGAATGCGCAACATGGTGCCACAAAGATGGGTTGCTTCCTAAAGGGAATTCCAGCTGTGTGAAGGGAAGGAGGGACAATGACAACGACAACAAACAATATCGACGACATACGTTATAGGACCGTTTTTGAGGCGGCGAGCTGCGGCAGATGCCGAATGTTGGTCCAGCTTGGAGCCGTCCGCATCGCTGGTAGTTGCAGCATCGAATTCGTGTTGTGAGGAGCTCATGGTCGGGACCGCGACGCAGAAATCGTCGGGTGTCGAGGTGTGGTGGTGGCAAGGGAAATTTTTTGAATTCCGAGAGCAAGATATATACAAGCTGGGATACAAGCGACGGCTCGGCAGACAGGCTTATAGCGAAAATGTCTGACAGGGCAGCTCAACTGGCAAAAGGCTTACTGCGGCTGCGACTGTGACTGTGAGATAATAGTAGAAAAGATTCTGGGAAGACGGCGCCAAGAAGTCAAGATTCGGCGTGTTTTCGTTCAGAGGTCTCGGGCGGGTTTTGCTGCGTCTTTGAGGCCATGGAACGCCACCAGAGCCAACTATGCAACTAGACAGCGGGTTTGTTTGGCTATTTCAGATTCCAATGTCGATTCGAGGAGAGAGAAGTGATGCGTTGGGATGCGGGCCGAAGCCGGAAATCAGATAGAGAAAATGATCGAAAGCGACGATGTCAGACAGACCAACAGTAAACAGGTCGATCAGATGAGACACAAACACAGCACACCTAGTGTATATTTCTAAAAAAAAGGCCAAGCCTTCGAAATTGTAATGATGATAGAAGAAAAGCAGACCAGAAAGCGGCAAATTTTCACAGTAAAGCTATATGCAAAAGAACAATGATTGACGAGGAAAAAGGAAAGGAAATAGCTGTCACATAGAAAAAGAAAAAGTCGGAGCTCGCACCGAAAAAAAGTTTCTGTTTACACTGACGATGAAGTGTTGGAAACAGAAGGAGCCAATATTTCCAAAGATAGAGCAAAATAAACAGGATATAAATGTATTCCATGGAAACCACCCTATTAGTATACATAACTATGTCTATGTATAGCGTCTTTCGTGATTCTGTCGCTAAGTCCATCCAGAGGCTTTAGCGTTTCCACAAGAAAGCTTTCGCTTGCTCTCAGATAAGCTTTTTGCTCTTGTCCTTTTCCGTTTCTTGGATTTCTTTCTACTGCTGTCCTTTTTTTCTTCAAAGCGTCCGACGGAAAAGGGAGTTCATACCCATCTTCTTTCGTCTTTGAGTCGCTGGTAGAGGCTTCAAAATTTGAAGGATATTGCGAACTTTGCAACTTCAGGCAGGTGCCATTGCCGATCATGGGCTATAATTGGCGGGTTTTGCTGACTAAGTCCGGCAGGCCTGTTGATTCTAACTCTGCGACAAGAACCGGTAGTTTTATGTCTGGTAGTCATTAGTCAATAGTCAATGGCGGACCATGTCTTTTTAGTCGTGTTGTGTATGTATATCGAGCCACAGCCGGCCTGTTTGGCATGTTAACTCTGGCAAGGGGGAATTGGTACGCTACTCGAAAGGATGACTTGATGGTAGGTAACTCGGCGCTAGCCAGCATTCCGTAACATTAGAAATGGCGGCAATGAAATGGATACAGATATTGGGACACGTAAAACCTTGTTTTGCAGCCGTGCTAACAAAATTCCTGAAGAACAGTAGTAGTGCCTTTGTGAAATCACCACAGTTGTGGCTACAAATTATGACACTTGATTAGGGTTTGAGCATAACCCTAACCGAGTTAGCCACCTTGAAGAAAATGGTGTCCTTCGGCTCGGCACGAAGCGAAGCATTGCTTTTTCCGTTGTTCGACTGCCCGCTTGGATTCCGAGCAAAAAAGAGCAGAAGTGGTATTTCGCTCAGTTGATGGGATGTTGGAAAAAGAGCTGAAGTAGAGGTAGCGACTGCATGGCGATTAAACTCGAATCATGTATCGATAGAGTACGTATGCGAGCCATATGTTAGACTTCTACTATGAGACCGAAAAACAAGGAAGAGATGGCTGAAAAAGAGAGTGTGGGAAAGTGACAATGCGAGGTCTCTGCGATAATTTATGGTGATAAGTTGGTGGTTCGGTCTGGGGAGTCTCCGTCCTTTAAGGCTTTTTGGCGATAAGAAAATGTAAAGCATAGTAGCTGCGACATTGTTACTCGTAATGTCTGCCGTTGTAACGAACACATGCGGATCAGTGCTTACAGTACGTTATCTGCTTCTACTAATAATACACTGTTATTATCTTGTCTTGCTAATATCTACTATCACTTGCGCAATGTCTTTTTTGCCCTATTATATAACAGTTTCTGCTGTATAATTAGTATGGCCCAAAGTGCCGGGCAGCACCGGTATCCTACAGACCGGTAATACACCATGTAAGTGTAGAATGCCGACTAGCGCAACTCCTTGTACATTACAACTATCTTATTATAGTTACCAGATATTTTATCACTATTTTTTCTTGGATCAAGCCTGTTGCACCACACCCGTCCAACTGAGCACGCACTCCGAGAATTTGATTTGATTATATTTAACGTCTACCTAGCACTCCGAGAATTGAAAAGATGCAAAACAATAAAATATTCGTTGTATGATGGAGGAATCCCTCGAGGACACCCCTCCTTACGAAAAGAAAAAAATAAGATAAAAGTCAGATACTGGAAACTACTCTAAAGGTAACCATTTAGTTGCAACCCCCGGATTCATTGATACGCCGGTGTTTATAAGTTAGTATTATTCTATGATTTTTTCCTCCCGTCTTTCTGTCTGTCTCGGCATGTGCGATGTAATCACACAAGAATGGGAGTAGCTACATCGGGTTCTGCGACTGCTGCCCCAATAACTCGCAGATCGAATCTTATTACGCCTTGGGGCGCATACAAGAGCACTAGGAGAAGGATCTGGAGATAACAAAGTGCATAGAAAAGAAGACTACAAAGGGTTGGGCTGGACTAGAAGAGACTAGCTATTATGCAGAAGGAGAGACAGAGTAAAAGAAAGACATAGGAGGGATATATATAGACAGCTAGCCTCTCTAAACCGACCACTGTGACACTTGCAACTACAGCATACATATCACATACTTTACATTGTTACCATATATAATTCTCTTGTATATAATCCTCTTGTATATAATCCGCCAACTATCGTCACATCATCGAACAGACACCCTATATAAAAATCTTCAACACCCTCCTGAAAACTCGCCACTGGACCACCCTTTCAATACATCAGCCTCCAGGTTTATCTTCTGACGATACAAGCAAACTACTATTCTTTCTATCACCACTGTTACGTGAGAAAACCAGTCGGCTATTCTTCAGCAAACGAAAACAGACGGCTGCCTCCTCTCTGCTTGCCTCGCTTTCGAAGCTTGCATACCATCTATTGTGGCTACTGCCTGACGACGTCAACTGCGACTCGACTCGTGACTTGTCATCGTCGTTGTGTCGTCGCATCCGCCTAGAGAGCTGCGCCATACAACTCTATGTTCTTGCTCGAATAGCTTGATGAGTTTGTGTTTGCAGTGTCTCAGCAACTTCCTCTGAAACGAAACATACTACTGTGCTACTTTTTTTTTCGTGATTGTCTTTAATACCTATCTTGTTATATACCCAGCATTTATTGTTCTATTCCAAAAGCTTCATATTCAATCGCATCCCCCGTTGTCAAAATCTCCACAGCTTCTCTTATTTCTATCTCTTTACATACAACACCGACTTTCCGCTCTTTGGCTCTACAAATCTACACATACACATACACACACACACAATATGACTTCTCAACAGCGCCTTGACGAAGCCAAGACGGCCCATGTCAACTTGATGACTGATACCATCATCGCCAACTTGCCCGCCGATGCTCTACGTTCTGTGATGCGTGCTGTCTTGACTACTAGTCCTTCGTACAGCACGTCATTTGAGATTCAGGCCAAGAAGTACCTGCAGCGTGTCCCCTTTATTGCTCCCACGACCATCTTCTCGCCATCTTCACCTCTTATTGGCCCATCATTCCACGAGACCCAGGCTCGCATCCGGAGCACACTCGGTGCAGGATTGGTAGATGATGCTCTTGAGCTGCTCTGCCTCGTGCTTGAGCAAGCCGTTTCACTGGTCTTCGAGGCTACCGACGACAGCACTCTGTTCTCTTTGGCTAGTATTGACGGTGATATCGTCCAGGCCATCACGGCTGTGCAGAAGACGCTTACGACGCCGACGGGAACTCGCGCCCTGAAGGCTGATGAGCAGGCCATCCTCGGTAAACTACTTGCCAGACTGTCCGCCATCAGCTCAGAATGGGCGACTGAAGCTAAGAAGCACCAAGAGTTTGTCTTTGAGCGCAGTCTGGTCCTAGTGTCTAAACTACTCGGTGTGGCGCTGCCAAATAGCAACGATAATAAGACTTTGCCCAGCCCCACTGGTGGTCTGTCAGCTTCTGTCACAGTTCTTGACAAGAGCGGATTAGAGACCTTCTCTATGGGCGGCCGTGAACTGCCCCGAATTTTCAGTGGTCTGTGGCAACTATCGTCTCCAGCCTGGGGCGTTGCTCCTCAGAGTAAGATTGTCAGCCAGTTCAAGCGCTATGTCGACGCGGGATTCACTGCCTACGATATGGCTGACCACTACGGCGATGCTGAAATCATCTTTGTAAGCTACAAACTACACATACAGACTTTAGATTCCTTATCCTGCCATGGAACTAACATCATATTCTACTATAGGGCCGATTCCGCCAATCTTACAAGAACCCCGAGAAACTATACGCTGCCACCAAGTTCTGCGTATTTGGTCCTATCGACGTGACTCCAGAGGTTATTGCTGCCAATGTGACCGAAAGAATCACTAGACTCCACTCGGAGCATATTGATCTGCTCCAGTTCCACTGGCAAGATGTTAGTAACCTTCCGAATACACGCTCTTGCCAATACCGGTAGAAAGCTAACCAAGTTCCAGTACTCTAACCTCGACTGCATTCCGGCCATGAAATTGCTGGCAGCGGATACTCGCATCAAGTCTCTTGGTCTCTGCAACTTCGACACGCCCAACATGCTGGCCATCATAAACGCCGGTGTGCCTATTGTATCCAACCAGATCCAGTTCTCGCTGATCGACTCGCGTCCCACGTTTGCCATGGCTGATGTATGCACTGCCCACAACATCAAGCTGATGACTTATGGCACGCTATGTGGTGGTTTCCTTGCCGACAAGTGGCTAGGTGCTGCAGAGCCAGCTCTATTCACGAACGGCCTAACACCTTCCCAGCGCAAGTACTATGAAATGATTGGCATCTGGGGTGGCTGGGAGCTCTTCCAGAAGCTGCTGCGCGTGCTCGATGTTATTGCCAAGAAGCACAGCGTTTCTATCTCTAACGTGGCTACGCGTTGGGTCTTGGACTTTCCATATGTCGGCGCTGTTATTGTTGGTACTCGAATGGGCGTAAGCGAACACGCCGATGAGAACCTCAAGGCTTATGGCTGGAGCTTGGATGCGGAGGATCAGGCTGCTATCGAGGCCATTCAACTTGAGAGCAGACGTGCCGAGGTTTTCCAGGCCATGGGTGACTGCGGCGCTGAGTACAGATAGAGCCGATCGATACTGGCAGATTCCGAAAATGGCCCGATATAAAATGTCAAGTAACTATATTAATAAATATACATAGCATATACGTCCATACAAACATGAATTCTTTGAATATATCGTTCTAGCGGGGTTAGCGATGATCTATAGTGTATTGAGTATCCAATAGCGTTACCGGTAGGTGAAGTAAATGAAAGCTATTATTTTGTTCTACAGGGCATGTTTCTCCTATCTCAACTTGGTCTTAGAGACAAACCGCGAAACGTTCAAAATAACAACACACACATGGTACATTACACAACAATAAAAATAATAACATCGATATTCCAGGAACAGGTCGCCTACCACGCTGTGTCATAAGTGTCTATTTAGACTAGGCGCTGGCTGACCTTGGAACCACTTGCCTCTTTTCGCTCGCTGACCAAAGCTCTGTATAGATGTATATATATGTACATACTAATATCTATGTGTTAGCATATACATGGTTTCTTTATATTGCAAAAGCTTTGGAATTGTTTGCCAGGGTCAACAAACGGTGTCAATGTCTAAACTAAAACGAAACAGTAAAAGAAAAAAAAGTAGAACAGTTTTTTTTTTCTTCTATAATTCACCGGCCGTTCTCGCCGCCATGGCTTGTGCTGTGATTTGCCGCATAATGTACTAATAAACTATAGAGAGGTATATGCTTCAAAACTTGTTTTCGTCTATCTTCTGTCTATGACTGGCTATTTATTGCTTTAACTCTTTGTAAAACAACGGTCCGCCAATGTTAGCCCGGAAACTAGGATAAGACTTTAAATAAACATCCCACCTGTGATTTATCGAGCCTGTCTATTGCTAATCTGGATCTTGATCTTATATCAACACGGACATTGTCAGTGATTTTCACCATGGCGATTGCCTATCTTCTTCCGCCATTTAAATCCCTGTAATGTTGGTATTCATAGTACATATATAAACAAGATCATGCTAGGCTTGGCGGTTTATAGAACTTGCTATATACCGGTATCTAAGTTATCTTTTTTTATATCTTCTTCTTTCTCTTTTCTGAGCTTACAATAATATCAGATAATCAACGTGGTAAATACAATTTGTTTTTGCGCCGGCGTTTCCTTCCATGGTTCTTCTCTCTTCTTCTGGGCCTAGATTCTAGTAAGGAAACCTGCCAACCCTGATTGTTCCTGACCGGCCTTTTAAGCAACTCGGATTTTTTTTTCTTTCTTCGATACTGTCTGAGAGTTATACGGGAGTCTTCAAATGACAAGGGAAAAATATATATATATAAAGAGGAAAAAAAAACTCTGCTTCCTAGTGCTATGGCATGAATTTATAGACACCTATAATCATACGGTCGTACCGACACGGAACCGAAACTTATTGTTCATACAAATGTACATACTCATCATGTAGTAGTTATAGTTGTAGTTGTAGTTGTAGTAGCCGGCATTCTTCCTCCTGAAGAATCTTAGCCTCTTAACTGCGGTCATTGTAGCGCTCCAAGTTGTTACTCTAAGTCACATCGGGTGCGCCTTATTTCTCCGAGGTCGATGCTGCAATAAGGATGAGATCGCCTACTTTGAATCTATGATGCATGCAATTATTAGTACAAACTCGACTTCAGCTGACTAGGATCCGCACTATCAAAATCAAGATATAGAATAAGATTACCGAGCCATCCCTCGTGCTCCTCATCGTTATCTATCGATCATCTTGTTCTTTTTATCTTTCTCGTATTGTTCTATCTGAGCTTCTCGTTATTCCATCTATTATTGTACCCATCCAGCCATGTCTTCCCCTAGCGCTAACAACGACGAAAGCTTTGAGCTGTACAATCTTCGAGTTGAGGCTGTCTGTCTCCCAGGCGCTACCATATACTGTGGTGCCAAGAACGGCGACTTCTTCGAGCTACACGGTGAGGTGCTCACGATGCCGGCCGGCCAAGGCTTCAGCATCTACAGCTTATGTATGTTCGGATCCATTCCTACTTTCTGACCTCTTTCCACCCCTTCTCTTCCCTTCTTTTTTCCTTTTGCACTTTCTTCATGGTCCCGGTTTGATGGACTTGGCGCATGATCAAACAATCATATATCGAATATCGTGTATGTAGTAAGCTCGTTAGACTAATGCTCGATACGTACCGTTATCGTCTTAGCCGCCGTACTGCCCCTTCTGGCTGCTAAACAACGCAAGACGCACAAACATGATTGGATGACTTCGGATGCGCTGATTGCGTGCCCGGATCCAAATTGCCAGTCTAAATTAAGGATTACTCGGACGGGAGTTACGGTGTTTAAGCATTCTGACACTACCGCAGTGTCTTTGGACGGCAACTAACGGGCTGATGGTAGCAATCTAAGGAATATAGGGTTTGGGCTTAGCTTAGCTTCAAGACAGTGCTGTTTTTCAGGGTTATGCTATTCGGAAGTCGGATCTCGGCACAGTTATTTTATTATTTGGGGTTTTCTGAGGCATGATAGCTATGGGAGGCGATGAAAAATGGTTCCTTTATCCTACATAACTTAATGTTTAGTTGCTGACTTACTCATTAGCGGCATTCACAACACAATTCAAGAACTTACACATTCGTTTATTCATATACAACATGAATAACTGTGACTAGTACAGTTTGTCTTACTATTGATCGACACTACCACCACTTCTCAGCTAAAAGACACCACAATGTCCAACTCGCCAGTTATTCATCGCTTTGGAGATCATGACCTTCAGGAAA
The DNA here is from genome assembly GCA_004009845.1 of Davidsoniella eucalypti. Lineage (NCBI taxonomy): Eukaryota > Fungi > Ascomycota > Sordariomycetes > Microascales > Ceratocystidaceae > Davidsoniella > Davidsoniella eucalypti. The sequence continues at coordinate 35,732 of RMBW01000130.1, read as the reverse complement.
TTGCTGTTTGGCTCCCTTCCTCAGAAGCTCCGTCGCCTACCTGGGTAATGTAAGTCACGATAACCTCTGTAATCAAGCAGAAAAAGAAGAAAAACGAAAGCATGTGTCCAATCTTACCCGATCGATCCCATGTACTACGGTACTAGTACGAAATGACTCCCAATAATAAATTCTCTAAAGGGACTTGCGTGTTTGGTTTGCTGCTTCTTACTTGGTAGGCTCTGTTAGTCGCCGACCGGTCTTGTAACCATGACTTGCCTTCTCCAGTGGACTCGGGCCTTCTATAATACCGCCATGCCGATCTCATTTTCACAGATATATAGACAGATATAGCACGGGACATCACTTGTTAAGGCCTGCAGCATACTATGATTATATTCTAACATGCGTACGTACAGTTTCGTCCACGGCGGTGTATGGCGTGACCCAAACATAACTCACATCAACTTCGCCCAGCCCGCCATAGACCTACTCTTGGCTTCCTTGCCATCCAATGCTCCTTCTATAGCGTTTGCCTCTCTATCCTACCGCCTCAGTGCTCACCCTTCGCACCTACAGGACGCCTCATCCACCTTGCCCTCTGCTCTGCGCAACGCTAAGCACCCGGACCATATCAGCGATGTGTGTGCTGGACTAACTCTCCTACATCAAACATACGGCTTGACTTCGTCGCAACTGATCTTGGCCGGCCACTCCTGCGGTGCAACGTTGGTCTTCCAGGCCTTACAGCCCCAGTTTCATCAGCACAGGTTTCCTTTGCCACAGACTATAGTGAGCCTCGCAGGCATCCACGACGTGGGTGGCCTTGTTAAGCATCATTCTGAAGGACCGTGGGCACATGTCTATCGGGACTTTACCATTGGTGCGTTTGGCCCAGACGAAGCTCAGTGGGAGCATGTCTCACCGGTGAATATCGTCAAGGCGGACCTATTGAGAGGCTGTACCGTCATATTGGCTGTTGCAGATAGCGACTCGCTTGTGGAAATCGAGCAGAGAGACGGTATGAAGGCTAAATGCAGCGCGATCGCCGACAAGGTCGTAGTTACCTCCGTGCAAGGTGATCACGATTATATGTGGGAGCAGGGAGAAGGACTGGCCACTATCATTAGACTGGCTATGGGGATGGTGGTAGCATCGTGAAGACATGGGCTAAGTATATCGGAGAGTTGATCGAGTTTTGATATTCTCGTTATCGCCCTAACATCTGATATGGGCAGTTAGATAGTAATTTCAGTAGAATCTCCCGAATTCCACCTCGGTGCTAAAGTCATAGTTGAAAGCCAAAAGATCCTGCTCTCCAAAAATCATCTGCGTTTGGTAGTCGGTGAAGTTGTTGTTCCGATTCTCCTGCTGTACACCTTCTGCATCCTCGGCCATACGATCGAGCGACCTCTCGTTCAACATGTGCCACCCGTTTTGGTCTTGGATAGGCGGTGGTGGGAAAGCAAGCAAAGATCCGGATGAAGCAGGTGCTGTAAGAGTATTAAGGACTACGGTGTTTCCTTCTATAGGGGTTGTGTATGTGGGACTCGTGAACAGATTCGGGAGTCCTGATAGTCTCTGTGATTGCGCTCGTCTAGCAGCTTCGTCGCGTATCTGCTTCTTATCGACAAACTCTACAACAATAGTTTCCAGGTTTTTGATTGCGTCCTGATACCACGTCCGGGCCTCTTGTTTTTGGAAAAACGAGAGACGCTCGGAAGCTGTCTTGATATACGCCCCAGAACCTAAGCCACCCATGTGACCAGCAGCACTGGCCAGCGCAGCACAGAATAGTATCTCCTCAGCTAGCACGTATTGCATGCGTTTAGAAGGGTAGTTTGTGGTGTGCAAGATTGTATCCGCAGCGTCTACGCAAGCAGCCGCATACTTGGCCCGGTCAGAGATAGGCTGTGGATGTACTGGCTGAGGTCGAATAGGGGGAGAAAGCCGAATCCGCAGCTCGAACATCAAGAATGGCCGCGTTAGAAGCATCACAGCGTATGAGTATTCTGTGAGAAGGGCCACTGCGCTAGCAGGAGTCACATTAGTCCGGTACTGAGGCAATCTACAGGAGGTTTCGCCGTCAGACAATGTATACTCTGCGATCTGAACTAGTACACTAGTCCATTTCAATGACCACTGGCGGAGCTGCGCAAAAAGGCCATTGGTCAACTCATAGGATATGTTCTTGCGGGGGTACACCTGGACCACAATAGACTCCATGATCAGAAGGAGTTGTACTCGGGCATTTAGCAAATCGCAGACACCAGACTGTTCTTCGCCGGAGGGCTTGACAATATCGTTGGCGTCCTCGTAAGGAATAGTGCAATCGACGTCGGATGTTGCCGGGGGTCGACCTAACATGACAGCAAACGATAGATCTAGAATACGAAGACTCTTCCACAGACGCCCCCTCTGACGAGATTCTTCGGGCCCAAACCGAGCGTTGATCTTGTGCCGATGGATCCCCAGAGAATATGCCATACGGGCAGCGACACCGAGGTACACAAACGCAGAGTCGATAAAGTTTGCTTTGTAGGTTTCTATACAAAGGAGGAGAAACACCTGCAGTGAAATCACGTTCATCTCATCCATATGAGCAAGTGCGATTCGCCGAGCATATGATAGCAGAGTGTATCGAAACCCAAAGTCTTTCGGGTGATTCAAGGCAACTAGCAGGGCATATAGTGCATCGTAGATGTTGCTGTCGTGGACCGTCTTATTCTCGTTGAAGTTTCGAAGCCAGGCGATAAAATGCTGTTTGAGTAGGATTTCTCCTGCCGCGCCAAATATATCCAGCAGTCCGTCAAACTGTAGGCACCCAATATAGCGATCTGCTGCCGCCAAGTATGTACACTCCGGTGATTGTATACCGAGTCTAAATGATGACTTGAGTCTGTTCATTCGTATTGCTAGATCTTTGGCTTCCCTCTGTTTATCTGCGCTAGATATATGTCTCTGGTACTGGATCATGGTATTTTGGGTTGCTGGGTCCAAGCCAGTAATGTCCATGACCAAGGCCTTGATAGTGCCGTAAAACGATAACGGTGCACAATCTCCGATGAACGTGGCACGGCCCTCGGAATCGCTATGCAACTGGGCATCTTTAGGAACCTCCGTCTCCGTCTCTCCGGCGTCTGCTTCCGAGGAAGCGGCCGTGTTCGTAGCAGTGGCAGCCGAGCCTGATAGGATGGCGGTCACTGGAGGTGTTCGGATATTGCTGCTCGTGACTTCCCGGGGAACCATAATGCTCGGCTGCCGGTTGATCTGCTCATGGCGAGTTGGCGGTCGGCTAGAAGATGAAGGCGGCGCTCTGGTTTGGTTCAAGATAGGCGACTGAGGTTGGGTTGACGCTCTAGAACGCTTCGCCGAGGTTGTCGATACGGTGTATAAGCAGCCTTCAGCCTCGCCATGCTTGATACAATTTGTACACGGTGTTTTTCCATCGCATTTAACCTTGCGGGCTTTGCATGTATTGCAAGCATTGGCAGTGCGTTTTCGAATGAGGGTTGGAGTCGAAGGCAATGTCATATTCGGATGTAACTTTGGTCGAAAATATAAATTTGTTTATGCCAAAGTCAAAGTTCGGAAACGGAAACTCGGAAGCAAAAGTTACGTACAAAAATGGGTTAGTATTAATAACCCTAACATTATATATAAAAATAGTTTGCAAGAAAACACGGTGGTAAAGTACATAATATATGTATAATAAATAGAGAGAGGACTAGTTAAGGGGTATATAAACGGAAAAAATCACATCTTTTCTATTATCTGTCTGCATGAGCAGCCTGCATCGTTTCGTCTCGCGTCTGCTTTAAGAAAGGCATGAGCGCTGTGCCACCAGTCCCGGTCAATTCTCGCTTATCCGTGACTGCTGCTGATACGCTGGCTAGGTCAGTTCGTGTGCCAACCTTGGCTTGACGTGACGGTAGGATGATATACCGAGTAACAATCTTGATATGCTTGTTGCGGAAGTCTGTCAAAGCGTCGATAGCTGCCGTGTAAGCCCTATAGAGCGTCCTGTGATCGGGGCTATCCGCCGATGAAAGAGCAAACTTGCGGATGGAAGGCAGAGTACGGACGTGCTCAAGGAAACGGCGGTGAGGTCCAGGCATATACGCACGCACTTCTTCATGGAATGTTGGTTCTCTCTCGGAAGGAGGGATACTGTCGTCATCTTCTTCGCCTTTGTGATTCACGCCAAGAACTAGATCCCAAAATTGAATCAAAGAGCTTTGGCCATTGCTTCCACCTCTCATTGCTCTCCATTCACCCTTGCCATTTCCTTCATCGTAGAAAACGCCCTTGTCGAGGCCGACAGCCGCCATGTTCTTGGTGCCTGCTAGGAAAGGCCGGATATCATGATAGAATATTTGAGGGTCGCAGCCCTCATACATGCGCTCTAACAAAGTGCCGGTCTGCAGAATGGCATCTCTTAGGCCGTCGAGTGCAGTTATAATGACGGAATAATCAAGCTTCGGGACTGACTCCATAGCATGTAGCATAGTTGGAATGATGCATGCCCCTTGAACTTCCATGGCAACTGATATTTTGAAAAACCATTCTTCAGAAGGAGTACCTGTGAATGTGACGGGGACTGAAAGTTTTTCGAGCGATGCAAAATCGGCGGTTGGTGATGTTGAGGCAAAGTTCCAAAGATTGCTTGCAGCATAGGCGAGAACGGGAGGCACTTCTAGCTTGTCACATATGGAAAGTAGTGGGACAGTGATTTGTGGTGGGATAATCTACGTATAACTTTTGGTCAGAATTATGATATTTGACGATGATGCTTCACCCGGGCAGATAAAACGGAAGATACTACTAACCTTGGCTGGTATATCACCACCCCAAATATAGGCGTGAACAGTGAAAGCCATGATGACATATCCCCGCCGCCATTGTTCCTCCGTTTTTAGGTAGTCTGTTGAAAGCACTGGCATGCTATTGATAACATCCCGGATGGTCTGCGTCTTGATCAAACGAGGCAAATTTGAAGCGATGTGCTCCCATGGACTGAAGTATGGGATTGGTAGACAGCCAACAGGCTTGGATTCAGGCACAAAGCCATTGCTTGTCACAGCAGATTTCTGGAGAAGGGAGTCATAGGTTTCTCTTGCACGAGCGGCAATTGATATAGCAGCAGGAGCCATTATGAAAGTGGCGTTATAGTACTGTGGTGAAAACGATGAGATATATCGAAGTCGAAAAGGTAAAATAGATAGACAATGAAAGTGATATCAAGGGTAAGATGTCGTGGCTGTATGTTGGTTGATGGATATATTGAATCGAGGAGACATTGAACATAGAACTTGAAACAACATGACCACTTATTATACTAGCAGTTGTCAGTACGGCTAGTTTGGTACGTGTTGGACAAGGAATTACCGACATAACTAGGATATGTGTTCTGACCGTGTTCCGGATAACATGTTTGTTGATGATTGAAAGCTTGAACCGACCTATACCGGCATCTATCATACGACGGATAAACCCGAATTCCGCATTTCTAGTAGTCATACGAGGGTTCCGCGAGTGACGGACTACACGATATAAACTAGTATCTGCTATACAAAGTTTTTAAGCAAGTCCGACAACAGATGGTCAAATGATATGGAACTAGACGGGATCGGTAACTTGTGCAATGCATTAGCTGGAAATTTGGGGCACTAAGAGTTAGCGAAATAAGGCTTCTTCTAGATAAAGGGATTGACAAGGGTCGTGTAAGTGCTTCTTCGGGAGCCCGGATACAGAAAGCTCGGAAGCTCGGAAGCATACATTTCTGCTTTCGGATGCAAGAAAGTAGCATGCAGTAAGATGCGAAACTAGATTTTTATGTAAAAAGTGATCACACGATGACGAATCGGAGGCAATATGAGTTTTATAGTGTAAAATTGTAGTAATGCTCGGCTTAGTCCAGTCTTTCGATTCATTGAGTAGCAAATATGTCTATCTTACTCACCGTAGAATGCTGGAGGATAAAGTGGCTTGAATCACCCTCTCATGAGATACCTGAGTTGAGAGACATTTCTCATTGAATTCATCTTCATCTCCATCTTCATCTTCATCATACTCATTATTCAAAAAAGAGATCAACTCTAACAACTGATCTTGTCTTTTTTCTTCTTCTTTTTTTTCGGGTGCAACCATTTGTTTTGTGACACCTTCCCAAAACTATCTTCACTTGTAATCTCATCTTTTCCCTATCAACCAGACTACAAACTTTCAACAAACAAGATGAACTTTTCAGCTGCCACCGAAACGCTTAGACAAAGCAAGTCTTTGGAATTCCCGGAAAACTTCAACTCTCCCGAATTTGCAGAGTCTTTGGATTCTCAGGACAAGCTTAGCCATCTGCGGGACGATTTTATCTTACCAACCAAGGCTTCTCTTTCCAAGACTGCCCTTGACGGCACCCTCCCTGGTAAGACAAGCCGTGCCTCTGGGATATTGAAAATAAAACACAGAACAGACACTAACTACTATCCATTTAAGACTCTACCTCTGGCGAATCCTGCATATATTTTGTTGGAAACTCGCTTGGAGCTCAGCCCAAGACTGTCTGTAGCTATCTACACGCCCAACTTGAAACTTGGGCTTCTCTCGGCGTTAATGGCCATTTCACATCTCTGTCAGCTTCTCCTCTCCCGGCATGGCAAGACTTTGCCGAGTCCTGTGCTCGGAAGTCGATGGGCATCGTCGGTGCCAAACTCGATGAGATTGTCATCATGAACAGCCTGACTGCCAACCTACATCTCCTGCTGGGAAGCTTCTACCAACCAACAGACAAGCGCCACAAGATTATCATGGAGTGGAAGCCTTTTCCTAGTGATGTTTACGCTGTACAAAGCCAGATCAAATGGCACGGCCGCGACCCAGAAGAAAGCATGGTAATGATCGAGCCCGACGTTAACGGCTACATCTCTACCGAAGAAATCTTGCGGGTCATCGAAGAGAACAAGAATGATACAGCCGTGCTACTTCTGCCGGGTATCCAGTACTATTCCGGCCAGCTCTTCGAGATGGAAAAGATCACAGCCTTTGCCCAGGCACGCGGAATAATCGTTGGCTGGGACTTGGCTCATGCTGCCGGAAATGTCGAGCTGAAGCTTCACGAGTGGAATGTTGATTTTGCCGTATGGTGCAACTACAAGTATATCAATGCCGGCCCAGGTGCCATTGCCGGTGCTTTTGTCCACGAGCGCCACGGCCATGTCAAACGCACTCCTGACTCCGATTCTCTGGAATATCGCAACCGTCTTGCTGGTTGGTATGGCGGCGATAAGTCGGTGCGATTCAACATGGAGAACACCTTTGTGCCAACCATCGGCGCCGCTGGCTTCCAACTCTCGAACCCTTCGGCCACTGATCTTGCGTGCTTGAGTGCCGCATTGGACATCTTCGGCAAGACTAGCATGGCAGACCTACGGTCCAAGTCGCTCGTTATGACAGCCTATGCTGAAAAGCTTCTTCATTCCATTCTAGAAGATGCACGTGCGGCTGGCAAAGGCGAAGTCTTTTCGATCCTGACGCCTTCGGATCCCATGCAGAGAGGCGCCCAGTTGAGCGTCAAGTTCAAGGAGGGCTTGATGCAAAAGGTTGGACAGGCTTTGGCGGAGGGAGGCGTTGTGTGTGATCAGCGTAAGCCAGACGTGATCCGTGTAGCTCCGATCCCGCTATACACCACATTTAGAGACGTTCGTACTTTTATGGAGATTCTGAGAAGTGCGTTGTAGAGCTTGAAGATGACAAATGATGATACAATTATATATTTACATAACAGTTCAATCAAATTTATAAGTATAAAACAAAACAAATCCAACTCCCTAACGATAATAACCAATTTGGTATCCTGTTGCAATCATAACTGCCCATTCGAACCTAGAAACAAATAACCGAGTATAACGTAGCATGATTCCGTAGAAGCTTCTATGTACATAATATAACAAACAACATGCTAAAACAATCTATCACGTAACTCATCTAACCCTTAGCACAATAGCACGGTTCTCTTGAGAGAGTCGTCTGCGGGATCTGAGACCATGGGTAGTGCTTGTTTGATCAACCCAATTCTCCTGCAACAAAGCATATCTACAGCACTGGCATCTTCAATCTCCTCTACCACAATACCAACCCAGTGAGGATTGCATCTAAATGCTATACACAAAACCTCATGTTGTTCTGATGTCGGGAAACTCTCTGGTCTATCAAATATGCATGTGTCTCGCGTCAACATCGAGATTGCCCTCGGCTTCTGATTATCTGCCCAGCACTGGTGACCGACAATTTGAACCTTGCTAACTTGATGAATGTTAACCTGTGTCGAAACAAACATCTTGACTACAAAAGCTTCAAAGACAAGAGCGCCCTGGAACCTGGAGGCGAAATGTGCCTGGTCGATCGTTGGTGTGAAAATAGGGGCATTGCCTGGATTAGGAAAGTTGTCGAAGATAGATAACTCTGTAAGTCGACAAACACCTTCGTCTGGACTGCTGATAAATATATTGGCATTGGCACTAACGTCCATGGTGCTCATCGAAACCTCGTCTTCATAGGCCACAGAATGAAAGATATGAGCCCAACTCCAAGACGGGAACAAACCCGACCTCGTAGCTGCTAACCAAACACCATCATGGGGTTGTGTGACCCAGAGCAAAGACTTCAAGATGCTACTGCAGCCGCCGATTTTGTGTCCATAAAGAAAAGGGCTGTCGAATAACGTTGTGATGCCCATGAAGGCGCTGACGCGATCCGCCGAATATCGCAATGTACGCTTAGTATAATCAAGAACACAGTCGGCGTAATCAAGAAACGTAAGTCGCGTTTCCGCCGCAATGCTTGGAAGTGAGCGATACTCGACTATTGGACTATCTCTCAGCCAAAGATGAGATCGCGTAATGCTTCCATGGCATTGGCCCCAGAGTGGCTCGATTATGGTGTTTTCGAATGTGGACTCTCTGGTCATAAGAGATGAAATAAAGCCCGGGTTGTCGCCCTGGCACCAACTGAGGCATTCACAGGCCACAAAGCACGAACATCGAAACATGATTTGGTGTTCTGTGATGTATATCTGGCGTCGTGACATCATCTTCTCCTGGTACGTCCAGCCGCGCTTGTCCCATCTAGTGTTGGCGATTTCCGTGAACATTGCCTCGACAAAGTCTGACTTGAGAGTGGGAAGAGCGAACCCTACGGCGGGAAACCTATTCTCCCATTGACGGGGCTCTCCATATCCCGGTAAGCCACCGTCAACATCGTTGTTGTTAAAGGCACACATCAACGAAAAGGTGGACTCTCTGAATATATGGCCCATGGAATGCAACTGTTCGTACTTTTCTGCGCTATCCTGGACGATACAGTATCGATCGATCCAGATATACCGGATACCAAGGCTTTGACAAAGCTGCATAGCATCTTTGAACAAGGCCGGCATCCCAATAGTCCTAAGTCCTCCAAACTGGAACGCTTGCATAATATTGTGTTGCATGAGGCCCAGGTTGGTTGTGATATCTTCCCAGCAGTAGCTCAATGCTACGTATGGGGGTACATTGCCGTTAACAGGCGAGTATATCGAGCAGTTGGCTATATCTATTAGCCTGAATGATGGCGGATAGACCGCGAATGGTTCTATCGTCACTTTGTTAGATATTATAGCTTTAAATTAGATAGAATGAGAGTGAGATAGCGATACATACCTGTTGGTACACTTGCAACTTCGTCTTCCACGTGCTGCAAAGCGGTACATTTATTTAGCCAATAGCTTATAAGCGTCGGGTCGAAGGTCATGACGGTGTACGGAGTAATCCTTGTGAAATCACCACCGGGATTATATGTAGTCATAAAAGCTACTCTGATGGTGTCCGTGGATTGGCGTGAGCCCAAAACGTACGATAGGCGAACGTGGAAAAAGCCATATTTGTACTCATAGAAATCGGGGGCCATAGAGCTAGATCTCGGCACACTTTCAAATGCATAGTATGACTCAGGGCCAGCTTGTAGTGAGAATGGCCCGTTGACCTCTGTGCCGATGCAAACCTGGTCCACGTGATCTGATTTCTGTATGTTCGATGTTACTACGCTTTGGATAAAGATGCAGCCTGGACATACTGGGCGATAGGGAGAGATTTCAGCGGTGCGCCAGTTGTCTCGTATGCCAGTCTGCACCAGCGAACTAACGTGGAAGCCAGATAAAGCCCTGCTTTCTCCTGGCAACTGCCTATCGGCTAATGGAAGACAGCCGTTACAAAAAACGGCATCGCTATACTCACACAATTGAAAGGCGGCGGTGAGGTCAGCATAGCAATCTTCGGGTAAGCTATGTTCGTAGGGCGTCCAAGTAGAAGATGGGTGAGGCGGGTGTGAATTGATCGAGCCATTCATTGAGCTAACTATGCAACGTACCGAGCAACAGCACCTTTCATAGCAGCAAGAACAATACAGATGTTGCTATACTAGGGTGGGCTATAAGAGCGACTGTATCTGTATGTAGATAATATTGACATCAAAGACGAGACACGACTTAACATTGTCACAATATCTCTATGTCAAGAAGAAGAAGAAGAAGAAGAAACGATCAAGTAGCTAGACGACTCAGCATCATTATAAGTAAAGATATATCAAAGAAGTAAAGGAAGTGAAAAAGTGGCTACGATACTCGTAGTAGTCCTGGCGGATAAAACGGTGGCATCCAGTTAACAATATAGCGAATGCTATGCTACTCCTGATATATTTTTCTCTACCCGAAGCCGGCCATTTTGAAATAGTTAATCCTATTGCGCTTAACAGGTCAAGTTAGCAGATGCATGTGTGTTTTGTGTCAAACCATGTTGCCATATAAATATGTGCATCTTTGTTTCTTGAGTCTGGTTATCCATGGAAATATCTACTTGTGTATGCTTTTCTTAATCCTATTTAGATACTTGCTTGTATCTGTATACGCCCCCTCCATCGGTTGAGTATTTACATCGCATACACGAACCCTGTCATATTTTATATACATGTATATATTATGCAGGGTAATGCTAAAGTCGTTGCGAACCCTGCAATCTAAGACATACTAGTAGGCGTGCAGAAGTTTAAGTCTGGTTCATTTTTCGGTTCTTTCTATATGCTTACTTGTATGAATCACTTACTATATAGGGTAATTTTTTAGTGGATCAACGACGCCTTCTCGAACGATACATAAAATCAGAAAAACCCAGCTAACAAGAATTACGAAAAAAAGAAGAAATACATCTATACAATACTACGACAAATATATTACTGCAGGGTATGCTTCCTACGCGAACTTGGTTTGGGCTGCACATGAAAGCGATGATGTCCATCGACCCATTCATCCATCCCCGTACATGGTTAAGTACATGGTAATTGATAACAAGGCCCTATTCAAGCATACGGAGTAGTAGGCAAATGTGTTTCTATGACATGGAATGGTAAAGAAAACTGATGATGCGTCGGACAGCAACTGTGCTGATATTCACCCATTATGGATAATAGGAATAGTTAACTACATGGCTTAATTAATTAAGTGTATTAGATTGGACTAACAAACTATACGATAACCCTATGAAATAAATTAAGGAGGTGTCGTCTTCTACTTCCTAAAACTAAAGACTAAGGAAGGTTATGCCGAGTCTCAACATCATCAGATGAACAAATCATCACCCGAGTCGCACAAGTTTGATAACGATATAATAATAAAAATGTCCACGCAGAAATTCCCGGAATAGAAGTTGCGTTGTTCTCGAACTAATGCCGTCCGATCTTCATAAGCGACAAAAATAAGACATCTTTTAGATCGACAAAAAAAAGAAACATTATTCTACATATAGTTAAAAGGCCTTAAATTATGGTGTAGGGTTCCATATTCGATCCGCGGCTGTCTCTTTCACTATTTTCTTCTGCGACTTAGATCTAGATACTGACATACCGAACGGTGAGGGGGATAAATTCAAGAACATCCCAATCTGCAAGAACCGTGGCGTCACCTAGTGGGCGAAGAGCCGAGTACCGAAGTACATACGACCCTGGAGGGATATAGGATCCATCTGCGGACAGTCCATCCCAACTTGTCAAGGCACCAATTGGCGAGACATAGGTGCGTGGCCAACCAGCAACATTACCCAAGCTGACAATACCTAGGTCGTTTGGGGTTCCAGTCGAGTTAGTACTTTGAGGTATAATCTCCATACGAACCTCCGGAGAACCAGCGACCTCCCAGGTGTAAATCAGCGGTAAAGCACCCACAGCAAGGATGGTGTTGCTACTAGAGTCACTCTTGTTTAAAGCAGAGACAGCCCAGTCAGCGTGCCCCTCGGGCACTGCGATCTGAAAGGTTGTGTTGGCTGAGATGGGCTGAACAGAAGCATCATCGCTACTGCTAAGGTATAGTCGGCCAGGTGGAATGACTGTCAGATTCTTCAGAGACGATGCAGCTCCAAAATAAGGAAGTGAAAGTGAAGTAGCAGTGCCATTCAAAGCAATAAAACCACTGTATATAGGCAGCTGGTCTTTCTCCAGGCCGGAAGGTGGCTCAATAGAGACGGAAACCATTGCCGATTCCCCTGCCGCTATCTCTATGAACTGTGGGGAAAACGAAACGGTTGCAACCTTAGTGGATAATTCCACAGTACTATGGCGGTAAATAGGCCAATACGTAGAGCCAGTAGTACAAGGCACATGACTCAAGTTGTAGTACACAGTCTCGTTTCCCTGATTAGAAACACTGAAACTCAATGCTTCGGGTAGATTGTCCAAGTCGCTAAAGCTCAAAGCAGACTCACTCAAAGCTACTGATGCAAAGGCGGCATCGTATGCCTGGACAAGGCCAGCGCCCTGTTGAATAGCAGGACCTAGTTGCGCATAGAGCTTCATAGAACCATCATCCTGCAGCTCGCGAGCCAGGTTAGGCTTTGCTGTTGACGAAAGAAAACGCTCGATTACACCTGCATCTTTCGTGCCACGAACTTCTGAGACTAGAGCAACGATGCTAGCCATTAGAGGTGTGGCCATCGAAGTGCCGGAGAGAACAGCGTAACTACCCAAGGCTCGAGGATACGTGGAGAGGATTTCACCGCCTGGAGCGCCAAACTGTGGCTTGAGTCTCTGGAAATCCCAGACTGGTCCCCAGCTGGAGAAGGCGTTGACGAAACCGCCGTCATCACCTGCGTCGTTGGTATAGGTCACGCTGTTAGAGGCACTATCATATGTCGGAATCTGGTTAGCCTCGAAGGATGCCACAGATATAACTCCAACGCCAGTAGATGGTGAGCTAACTCCAAATGCGCCCTCTGTACCACCGATCTCGTTACCAGCAGCGAAGGTGCAGGGAACCCCAGCTGCAACAATTCGAGCAGTCAGCTCAGCCACTGGTTGCTGCTGCCACCCACTTGAAGAGCCTAACGAGCCTGTGATGATGTCGGCACCATCACTATACGCACGGGATATCCCAGCCATGATGATGTCTGAGGTAGAATCGCCGCTGCAGCCAAAGACGCGGTACATGCTCAAGCTGACATCAGGCGAAGCTCCCAGGAAGTTCAGCGGGTTGGACTGTGCAGCAATGATGCCTGCAACATGAGTTCCATGGCCCTGGCATTCGTCATATGGATCATCGTCTGGAACGGGCGAATTAGTGCTATCATAGTCGTCTCCAGTGAAATCGTAGCCACTAGTGACAAGACAACCGGAACCAAAGCAGCCACCGAGAGCTTCATGAAGGTAGTCGACGCCAGTATCGACAATGGCTATACGAAGACCAGATCCAGTGAAGCCCGCTGCATTGAGCTTGTCGACTTGAGTCATGGAGTGTGCAGGGTTCACAGACGCAGCTCTTTTCCTAGAATCAGAAAAGGTTTTCCCCTCGCCCGTCCATTTAACGGTGATCGAGGGAACAGAGACTCGGGCTACAGGCCATGAGTTGACGACACGGGTGTTCGAGGCTAGTAGCGAAGATACTACATCATTCGAGATGGGAAGTGTGCCATTGGTGATACTAATTGAGACACCATTGAAAAGAGGTGAGTGCAGTGTCTGTCTAGTCGATACAGGCAGTCCGATTTGAGACTCAAGGCCTCCCCTAAAAGATTCATGATCCTGAGTATGTTAGCAACCTAGTAAGTATCACAGGTTGTACATAGGTTGTACATAGTAGATAAGAAGAGAAAATACCTGGTCTGACGCAAGTTCCACGATGAAAGCTCCGGGAACATGAAGAGTCTTAGCATCAACGGGCAAATCGGAGGGCAAAGCAGCACGACTGAGGCAGGTCAAGGCTAGGAGCGCCAAAGAATTCGAAAGGCTAGCCATCATGGTATATGGAACAAATAGTAAAATCCGATGGTTTTTAAGTATATTCATGCTTCAAAGTAGCAGCAGTGGCTTCGCTATTTAAGCTCTTAAGCTTATTCTACTTGAGTTTCATCCTTTCACATATCTCATATACATTACACAGAGCCAAGTATCGACTTATCGATATAATACGACCAATTCTAATTAACCTTCTCATATGCACGCATACATCGCGGCCATGTTGATCCAAAAAGAAGTTAAACGGTCGATATCGTGTAAGTCAGGTAACATCGCTAGTGCCACTGAGCACGATAGCGGGGAGCCAGGCGTGTCTGAGAGCATCTGGGTTACTCGATAGGGTTGGCGATACTACATGCAGGTGTAGTTGGCACGACATTCATGTAGGCCGATACGACAATATAGTGCTTTTGTGAGCAGGTTTGTTCTGCCTCCGAATTCAAGGGACTTTTGGTACTCGTTATGAAATTATATTGTCGTCTTTGTAACCGGCCGAGCTTAGCTTTTTCAACTATACGAGGAGATCAAATCGTCTCGACTCAACCAAGAACCCTCGGCTTTCATGGTAGACAAGATAGGAAGAGAAGGGTTTTCGTCGGCAATGAATGATGGGAGTATGTGGATAGCTTAATGCTGGTAACCTATTAAGACAAGTGTCAAGGCTATTATATCTAATCCTCAAAGCTTGCTTGTTTGCCAGTACTTACATATAAACTTATGCATAGCTCCATCGCTGCCGATCATGCAGGCGAACCAGCCTGTTCTTCTGAAACAGTAAGACAACTCCAAAGTGTGAAATCAGCTACAAAAGGAAAAAGCAACCACTTTGTTCAGCTAACAGCTGCCCCATGACAAGTAACAGACTAAGGCTTCCAGGGGCTATTGAGGAAGCACCCCAAAGTTACCCCAGGGGGGGGGGGGGCAGTATATGCACTACAAATAGGCACAGAAACTAGTAAGCCTTAGCAGATTAATCTCCAAATATTGAAGCAACTAGTTGCATTAGAGCATCGTTTGTTATGTGACTTTTACTCCCTTGTGGCCAATACCTGGTTCCTGCATTGTTTTTTTACTCGGACACTGCAAGTCAGATTCAGCTATCGACGTCGATTAACCAATCAAGTCAGGAGGGGCCAGACAGGCAAGGTAAACAAAGTTCGCTGAAGAAAGATGGTTATCTGTAGCTGCCAGCTTGACACCAGCCATGTGTCTTCTGCTATTTTGTAAGCTGTTCTTCAAGTCTTTAAGAATCGGCATTGGCTTTCACATTACATGAAGATATAGTTGATCCTTGCATATAGTTAGTTCAATCAGTTCAACGGCTCGGCTCGGTAAACAGGCTGGACAAAGCTGGGAAATACTGCTTTATTGTTTGGTTGGTTGCACGTTCATTGACTTGTAGGGGTGAAAGTGACCCGCTATAGCAGACGTCAGGATAACCCTAACTGCAATAACCCACAAAACGCGTAAAGTGAACGGACCCCGTGACACGCGAAAAATCGATGTGGGGCTGTCGCGTCACAACTTCCATGCGGCCTAAAAATTATTCAGCAAAAAAAGGCATTTGACTTGTTTGGAAAGCACCGCTTTGGGACGACAGCCTGAAAGGGTCAGCCTTGTTGTTATCAATAATAAAAAAAAGATGGTATTATTCTATTCTACACATTAGGTTGAGAGTTATGTGTGATTTTCTCAGTTTGTTTCTTGTTTGTTCAAGGCCCTCCCTTGAAATTTCGAGCATCAATTTCCCCGAGGGTTGGCTTTGAGCTCTTGAGTTGTATTGGTCAATAATCAGCATCTTAAAGCTCGGGCCCAGAGCTTGGATCACGAAACATAGTAGAGAAGTCCCCAAAGCAGCAATAATAACAATACAAATTGTTACATATCTGCATAATAAGATATGTAGTTGGGCCGTCATCATTAATAGAAGCTGATAGAATATTTCTATAATGCAACTACAGCGGACAGAGGTAGCTTCCAGAAGCGGAACAAGCTTCGCGTGGCACCCACACAATTAGACAAAAAAAACCAACTAGGAATTCTCTTCTAATATCCCTTGTTTTCCTATCCTGATATTGTTCTCTTCACCATGAACTTTTTCCCTTATCCCTTCGATAGTATCAACGACCGGAAGCAAAAAGAAAAGAAAAAAAGGCAGACATCAGGCAGTGATCCTGACGCCCATCCACCTTTTTTCTCGTGTTTAACAACACGGCGTTTATTTTTTTTATTTTTTATCTTGGGAATTCTTGTGACTGCCTGCACTGAAAAAAGACCCCCAAAAAACAAGTCACCGTAGAAAAAAGTGGTTGGACGCTTTGTTTCTTGATTCCCAGCCTTCCATCATCCATCACCACCGCAACCACAACAACAGTTAGCCTGTTCAATCTACGACTCTTTTGCCTCTCAACCACATCTTTTTTTCCCGGTTCCTTGTCTGGCTAGTCATACATCCATCCTATTCCATCATATCCTTCCATTTTTACCTCGCTGTAGTATTTGTACATGTAAACCAACCACAGGCCCGGTGCCAGGGTCTCTGTAAAATATCGAATATCACACTCTCTTTCTCTCTATTGATTGATACCATTGCAACATCTGATGGTTGAAACTTCTCTTCTTCCCTCGCTGCCGTTGTTTCGATTTTCGAACCTTTTATTTCTTGTATCACCTTTCTCTAGCTCTCCTGTTCCGCGCCTTTTATCGCTCGCTTGATTCAACCCAGTCTACCAACTCCTCCCAGGCCATCATGGCTCCCTCGTCGACTGCTCGCGGCCAGCGCAGTCGTGCCAACTCCAAGCGCGAGGCTACTGCTCCCACTATTGCTGTGTCCTCTATCGAAGTTCAAACACCCTCTAGACCCCCCAAGCGCAGAAGAAAGGTACACTCTATACCATCCCCAGCCATACTGTTCCCTCCCCGGATATCCTACTAACACCGTCACCCTCTACAGGCTGACGATCAGCCCTCACAAGCCCCCATCGACGACGACGATGATACCACCGATGCACTCGCAGCCGCCGATAATTCTCCTGCAGAAGAGCTTGAGGGCGACCAGCTAGTGGCGCAAATCGTCCAGCATCTGGCCTGTCCAAAAGACAACCCCGTACAGGCTAGCAAAGACCACGCGAACCATATCCACGAATCAAACAAGGACGGTGTCAAGGCCTATGCTAAGATCGCAGCCCTAGACTGGACCTTTTATGTAACCTCGCTCACCACCAACATCGGTAGATCTTCCGATGCTGCGCTTTCGGCAGCTGGGGATGCCACAGTGGCCCCAGAAGCGGATGCTGAAGATGCTGTGCACATTGATCTGGGCCCCAGTAAGACGGTCTCGCGTCAACACGCCATCATCAACTTCAACTCTGAGGCCGAGCAATGGCACCTTACTGTCAAGGGCCGCAACGGCGCCCGGTTAGACGGCGAAAAACTGGACGGTGACAAGGCCGACCCCGATAGGAGCAAACCCGGCGCCGAAAGAGCGCTACAGAGCGGCAATGTTATCGAAATTGGTGGTGTTGAGATGATGTTCGTGCTGCCTTCTGAGATCAGCCCGTTACATGTTCACGATACCTTCCGCGCTCGTGCTGGCCTCAGCGTCTCTTCGCACTCTAATGTTCTGTCTACGCCCGCTCGCCCGCCACCGCCATCGTCGCAGAATCTCGAAACCCCTCTTCCGCGATCGTCATCAGTCGCAACCGCTCGTTCCGTCTCTAGAGACCTCTCACATTCCATCCCCAACAACCTTACATTCCAGCAGCCCATTGCTCCCGCGCCTGCAGACTACCGTCGGCCTGGGACGCCTACGTCATCGCGGAATAACAACCTACTCGCTACCCCACGCCCTGTGTTTCCTAGCACGCCGGGCGCGCCGGATATCGACTTGAGTCTTGATGCGAACTGCCACATAAAACCCCAGTACAGCTATGCGCAAATGATCACTCAAGCCATCATAAACACATCCGACGAAAAGCTCAACTTGAATGGTATCTACACCTACATCACCGATCAGTATGCCTACTATCGGCACCAACCATCTGCTGGCTGGCAAAACTCCATCCGCCATAATCTTTCTCTCAACAAATCATTCGATAAGGTTGCCAGGTCGACTGATGAGCCAGGCAAGGGTATGAAATGGCAGATTGTCTCTGAGGCTCGCGAAGATATGATCCGTTCTGCCTACAGAGGAGGTCGTGGTGGCCACAGAGGAAGCTCTGTGCCCAGTTCTCCTAGTCAACTCAACTATATTACCCATGGCCCACGTGATATGGCTGCCTCCTCGCGCAAACGCCGTCTGTCGCCGATTCAGTCACCTCCCTCGGGCTCTACAGTGCTTCAGTCAACGCCTGACCGTACAGCTCGTAGACGCGGTCCCATCGGCGCCGGTGTGGCTGTCGACGGAAGCCCTCTGCCACGTCCGCGCCCACGCAAGCCTGTGCCTAACTCTGCACCACAACAAAGCATGAATTTCACCTCGTCACAGCTCCACCAAACACCGAAGGCGCAAACAACGCATCAGCAACCATCGCTGCAGTTACCACAACCTACTCCTCAGGAACCACCCGCTTCATCTCAACAGACACTTGTTGCGCCTCGCTCGCCTACTCTTACGTCTTCTTATCAAGAGGATGGAGCTTCGTTCGTCACGCCTGCACCTCCCCGTGTACACCCTCGTCTAGCGCCCCCCAGTACTGTTCAACGGCCTAGCCAGCACATGCCCACTAGCTCCCCGGCACCATTCTGGAAATATATCGATATTGGCAGTACGCCTCTCCGCTCGATGCTCAACTTTGATTCATCACCATCACGTCCGCCTGTAGCGAATATAAATTTGCCCTACTCAAGTCCACCACGTCTGCTAGATAGTCCAACTAAGGGACGTGGCCCTCCTATTGCCGTTACGCCATCTATCTCGATCTCCAAGGTCGATGAAGCAGACGAAGATGCTACTAAAAGTGCTGTTGCAGCTTCCGCTGTTGTTGCCGCGGCTGTAAATGGAGCACCTAGTGGTCATATCAGTGACGAAGAGGAAGAGACGACTTTCGATCTGACTAAGGGATTCCAAAGTATTGGATCATTCCATGCGCCTGCCCTCGGCCGTGGCTTGAAACTTGGTGCTGTCCCTAAGTGAGCTTGATCGAACTGATTTCAAACTAGTGTGCGCGAGTTCGTTACTAGTAGGTCCTTTTTTCTTTTTTTCTCATATCCAAGATCTCGATCTGGAAATCAGATCTTTGGATATGGAGTACACTCTTTCTTGATTCCTATATTCTTCTATTCGCTTGATATTTTTTTCGTCTCTTTTTTTTTCTTTTGTCTTGTTGGTTTCTCTTTTTTTATCTAGCGAACTTTTGGAGAGTTGGGGTTCCATTTGGCTGGTTTTTGTCACTTTGGTTTTATTGTTATTGTTATTATTGTTTTTGTTTTTGGGAAAGGGGACAAATGGGAGGGGGAACAAAAAGCTCAGGCGCCTTTTTGCTTTTTTTATTAAGTCGGAGAGGAGGAGAAAGGAAGTGTTTAGTGTTCGTGATGGGTAAGATAAGACAGTTGTGTGGAGGAATCAATATGAAAACTTTATTTGGTTTTCATATTATAGATGTAGTATAGGAGTAAATGGCCATTTCAACTCAGGGCCAGTTTATCACCACCATGTATACAAATATGTAGTCTATTTTGTTTTGATCTTCATGGCGTCAGTCAATACGATGATGATGATTTTATTTATAGTCTAGTGGCGTCAGTCAATAGATATACATAAAGCCTTTGCCTTATCATTCTAGTAGCTATAACCCTAGTAGTGTGTATCATCACCAATAGCCCTTAATTATAACATGTAATAAATGTACTTTAATAATTTAGAGAAGCGTTGCTAATTCATTCATTTTGTGAAGACATTGAGACTTTTGTTTTTAAGATTCGTAGCATACTAATAATACAAGAAAGAGAAATATATCATGAAAAGGCATATTGTCCTTATATAATAACAAATTGAGTGGCTCAATATAGATAAGGTTCGGAAGCAAGAAAAGAAAACTATACGTGCCAAGGATCTTCAAAGAGAGAGAGACAGAGAGGAGAGAGAATAAAGTGAAAAAAAAGAGATGCAATATGTTAAAACAAGAAGATCAATATCGAATAAGCGCGCCTTTTTGGAGTCTTTAGAGACATGAGAGAGATAAAGTTACAGGTAGAGAGAGAGGGATAGAGAAGAAAAGGACATAAAGAGACATGATAAGAAATGGAAAAACCAAAATGGAATGGCGTGAAGAAACGTCAAAGTAAACAAAGAATGAATGAAAAACCAAGCAACAAAAATCTTTTTTGAAAAGAGGACAAATGAGGGAAACAAGAGGAAGGAATCGATCACAAGACAATAGCCATTGTCTCGACTCCCAACTACTATAGTTTTGCTTTTATTTATTTATCTGCGCTGCTTGTTACGAGCAGCACGACGTTTCTTTCCAAGAGTATCATTAGCAGCGCCTTCGATAAAGTTCACAAGCTCGTCAATATTGCGGGCGTCAATTCCGGGAGTCTGGTTAACCTCGGAAGTCAGGGAACGAATGCCGACGGGCTTCATGCGGGGCTCAGAGTGAGTGCCATGGGTCTCAAGGTACTTCTCATGCTTGGCTAGAACAACAGCGTTTTGGGTCAAACGCTCCAACCAAGCCTCAGCCTCCTTGGTGTTCTTGTCATCCTTGCCGAGCTGGGCCGAAAAGATGTTGAACGACTTGCGCATGCGAGTGACAGCAGCCTTAGCATCTGAATCCAGAGCCAGAGCCTGGGCTAGCTGGAATTGAAGGGTAGCCGCGTTGATGCTATCCTCACCAAAGACAGACTCGCAGATACGCAGAGACTCTTCAAACCAGCGGCGAGACTCATGGTACTCCTTTAGCTGCTGGAGCATGACCGCAGCATTGTTGATAGCAGTGATCTGATCAGGGTGGTCCTGGCCGTAGACAACTTTCCATAGCTTCAGGGCGTGCTTAGAATAGACCAGAGCAATGTCACTCCGACCCATTTGGTGCATAAACAGAGAAAGGTTCAGGTAGTTGAGTAGAGTATCTGCAGAGTCAACACCTAAAGTCCGTTCCGAGACTATGATAGCCTTGCGAGCCAACTCCATCGCGATGTGCTTCTCGTTCAGCTGATAATAGATAGTTGACAGAGAGTTGTAGATGCGAGCGACCTCAGGGTGCAGAATACCGTAAATCTGCTCGTGAAGAGATAGAGACTCAAGAAGAAGCTCTTGACCCAGCTTGCGCTGACCTTGGAGAATGGAGATGCGGCCAGCCTCGAAGGCCTCCTCAGCCAGGGCACTACGAGGAGTAGAGTGCTTGATGACAGGGACGATGTTAATGATATCGTCAGCCAGGAAGGTGGCATTCAGAGTCTTCTTAGCAACAGTAGAGCTGGTAGCGGCTTCACGAGACTTTTTACCCTTCTTCTTCTTGCTATCCGAAGCACCGTTGGTCTGGGTGGTAGTGGGGGTAGCAGAAGCAGGGGTGCTGGACTGCTTGACTTGGAAACCACAGGTTTCAGGCAGACCAAAGTCGTAAGACTTGGCTTCAATCTGCAGACCTAGGCGGATACAGATCTCACGCAGCACCTGGACGGGCTTCATGGTCTCCAGCCAGTCCTCAGCAAGAGTAAAGCGGTAACGCGAAAGAAGCTCAGCTGCAATTTCGGCAGTGATACTCTCAGTAGTAGCCGTAGCGAAGCTTAGGTTGGTGTCGGGGTAGAGAGCCTCAAAATACTTGTTGATATCAGCCTCGGGAAACTTGGTCAAGCGCCAGCCCAGGAGGCAGTTCATCAGGTGGGCGTAGCAAGCAGTGACGAGTACAAAGGGAACGTTGACGAGGTACTTGCGGCTGACATGCTTAAAGGCACGGGTGATCATATCTTGTAAGCAGACAGTACGCAAAGCGTGTAAACGAGGATCGGTAGCCATCTCAATGATTTTGCCAAGGTAACGAATGTTGATACCACGTTTGTGCAGAGTCTGGCTGAGAGCTGGGCCGTCCATGGGGAAACCCATATCGGAGTCGGAGAGCTCCTTGAGCAGGTTGGGAATAGCACTTTCCACCAAGAAGTCGCAGACCTCACGAACACGATCTTCATCGGTGTCGAGGTCCTCGATTTCTTCCTCAGTTTGGGGAACTTGACCGCTGAAGACATCGGGGTTCAAGCTGAACTCAAAATCATTGATGTTGAGGTTGAACTTCTCCTTGGGCTCGGATTCTGTCTCAGCTTCCTTGGTCTCAGTTTTTTCCTCTTCGTCCTTCTTTTCAGGTTCCCCAGACTCCTCGGACTTTTCGTTGGTCTCTTCCTTGTCTTCGGTCTTCTCGGTCTCTTCCGAGCTCTGCTTAGCATCAACCTTGGCCTTCTCAGCATCACTGTGCTCCTTGTACTTAGCCTCGGCCCATTCCTTCATTTTCTGGCGGGCGTAAATCTCGACAAGTTCGGGACGCAGGACAGTCATACGGTGAGGGTAATCAGCACCTTCCATCCAGGTAAGATCGAGAGGGGTGATACGGTAAAGATCCAAGACGTACTTGCGACCATCGGTACCAATGAGACCCTTGGTTTCAACAGACGCCTCAAGATCGAAGCGCTTGCCGTCCTTGTCCCACACGGGGTGGGCCTTGACCTTGAGGGCCTTGGAAAGCTTGGAGAAAGGTTCAGTGAAGCGAGCATCAGCGGCGACGATATCTTTACCCTCGACGCCACCGTAGTCGATCTGATTCTCACCAGGTTCACGTTGGCGGAAGATACCAGGAACAATGCTCTGACCAACAACACGCTTACCCATGTAGTCAACCACAACGGTAGCAGCAGTGTAGAGGCCATCAATGTCAAGCTGGTTGACCATACGAACACCAGCAACATCCTTACCGGTAGCAACACGAGCAGCCTCATCACCACCTTCGGAAGTGAAGGTACCGACGCCATCAGCACCGAAAGAGAAGAAGACATTGTTGTGGACGAAGATCTGCGCGTCGGTAAGCTCAGTGGGGTTCAGAGGCGCAATCTCGCCACGAGCAACCATGATAGCACCCTTAGTGGCAGCCTCAACGTAGTCGGCGTACAACTTAGACAGTAAGCGCTCACGGAAGACTCTATCAGGGACGGTATCCTTGGGGAGCTCCTTGGCAGACTGGAACTCCTCGTTCCAATCACGGAGAGAATCGGTGTTATCAATACCAGACATCAGGTAACCCTCCTGGTTGCGAATGTTATCGGAAGGGTGGCTTTCCAGAGAAGTGGCAGACGAGGGAACCAGCCACGGCGCTGCGGGAATGGCATTGGTGCACTGGAAAGTCGTAAGAGCATCCCGCTGGTTGTTATACACCTGGAGCTCTTCGATAGCAGCCTTGAATCCAGGCGAAACCAGAGAGACCAAAGTCATGAGAGAGTGGGCACTAGCAGCCTTGGGGACGGTGCGAGGTGTGGGGTCGAACTTTCCGTTGGAGTTCTTGTTCACGTAAAACCCACCGATGTGGGCAGTGATGTGGAACTGCTCGCCCTCGATAGTGGTCAAAACAAGGTACAGCAGGTGGCCTCTCTGGCGCAGGTGGTGCGGCGGAGGGTTCCATTGTGAGATGGAGATAGCCTTGATAGTCTTGGGGGCGTTCTGGCCGCTGACAGGCTGAAATTCCTTGGTGGTGGGCTCAGAAGCAAATTCGTAGGAGCCGACGGGGATGGTCGGCAGAGGGTTTTCGGGGGACTCGGTCAAAAGCTCCTGGAAGTCGATGGAGTTTTGGGCGTCGATAGTTTCCAGAAGAGTGATTCCGGGAGTGATACCATGAGAAGCCTCGATGCGCTCGGTAGCGGCACCGATCAGCTCACGGATGCGCACAATGTGGACACGGGCCTCCTTCTCGGTGTAAGGATCTTCGACTAGGGTAACTTCTGGGTTCTCCAAGACACCCTCCACAGAAGTCAGAGGCACAAAGTCGTTGATGTGCACACCGTTGAACTCGAGGTGGAAGCAGGTGTATTGGTAGGCATAGGGAGAATCGATGATCGACTGGCGGATTTCGTGGGTTTGCTCTTGGGTAGATACCTAAGGTCATAGAGTTAGAGGGTATTATTGCATCATGAGGCCTGCCAAAACTTACAGTAACAGTCATCTCCAAGGGTTCATGTGGCAGCTTGACCTTCAGCTCGATCATCTCTGTGTAGAAGTTAGTATATGTTATATAAAAATTAGAGGATATGGTAGTAGACGTACGCTCTTGCATGCCCTCTTCCAGGGCATCAACGCCAGCTTCGTAATCAACGGGCTCATTGTTAGCGGTAGGCTCAACAGGCTCCTCCTGCTGTTGCTGCTGCTGCGGGTCTAGAAAACCAAGAGTCAAAAATATTAGCAAAGTATTAGCAAAACACGGTGGTCGACCGTCATGAATGTCATGGGCGCAGGGCATGTTGTGATAGGAGACTTGCCGTTCTCGTTAAGGGCAGCCATCTTGATTCGCTAGATCGAGATACAGATACAGATTGGCCGTGGGTTGGTATCGAGAGGTCGACGATGATCCGGAAGTCGTTTCGGGACAGGAACCGTCGGAATGATGGTTAGCAGAGAAAGAAAAAAAAGAGTATCGTGAAAATAGGAAGAAAACAGCACCCGCTGATCGAATCAACGACAACAAAGGTACTTGGCAATGGCAGCTCCTCCGGGCCACTCTCAGACCATGAATATGGACAGTAGTCTGAAGACTTAGAATGAAAGAAAACAATCAAGCAGATTTTGCAAGAAAAACAAAAGAATGCGGTGTCAGGCCTGTCAGAGAGAGAAAGAGAGAGATCTCGGCTCAGTTGGTCGGTTGGTTAGTCAGTCAGATCAACAATACAGCACTAGGCTAGATAGATGTCGAAGATTAGCCGAAGACACAACG
Source organism: Davidsoniella eucalypti (assembly GCA_004009845.1). Classification (NCBI taxonomy): domain Eukaryota; kingdom Fungi; phylum Ascomycota; class Sordariomycetes; order Microascales; family Ceratocystidaceae; genus Davidsoniella; species Davidsoniella eucalypti. The sequence continues at coordinate 10,545 of RMBW01000130.1, read as the reverse complement.
GAACTCGGGCTTCGATTAACAACGGAACGCCAGCAATTCTAGGTTTATAATTTTTTTTACTTTTTTTTCTGGGGATCCGCCAGCTCAGCACGGCAAAACTGAGAAAAAGAGAGAATAAAAAGTAGGGTTTTTGTGGGTGGTGGATACCATGGACAGCCTTAGATGAGGACGAATAGAATCAACGCCAAGTTGACTGACACGGATCCGATGACCCGCTGATTCTATCTTGCCGTCTTCTTTATAGTACGTGAATGCTCAATGACGGATGAAGCCCTGGCATTGGGATAAAACGGGACAACTTTATATAAAAAGGACGGTGCTCAGTATGCAGATAAAGAGAGGCCATCCAGATAATTGCTGCTAGATATCTCTCCTTCCTCTTAGTCATAGAGTCATAAACTCTTTATTTGTTCATATTCACACATTCACCGCCTCTGTTGAATCTCATGCTACTACTTCTTGATGTCTCACTGGGCCATTGTTTGTTTAGCCTTGTAATGGCGGATTGTTTCTCGTTTTGTTGTACCTTCCAAACAAAAGCCTCCATAATGAAGAAGAAAAAAATTGTCAAAAAATCTCTTATCCGCCGCTTTGTGTGCCCCGATAAGAGCTTTGCCGAAACTGTGCGTCTTTTGGCATTGGTGGAACATCTGAGGAAGGGCCAAAAATCTACTACTACCATAACATAATGCACGGTAGTCAAAAGGCGTAAATCTACTCATCCACTGCTAAAATGTATTTCTGGAGATTTATGCAGGGTTAAAGACCACCACAAACCCTGGTATCACTTAACCCTTTTTGGGAGTCGTCTTATGCGTTTATCCGATTGTCATTCCTAATTCCGTCTCTAGTCATTATCCCTAAATTGGCTTAACGTTCTTCAACCGCGACATTTGTTAGTCTTGAAGTAGACGAACCAACACAACATTGTGTGTGACTTTGTCAGTTATACAACTGATACTGTCGCAGTCACAAACTTATATTGTTTTGTTATTATTGTCAACCCGAAGAAAAGATCAATGTTACTATTATAGCATTACCACCCTCCTGTCCTCTCCTGCATAGTGTACTAAATATTGCTACATCAGTATCAGTATGCCGGCGCGACGATTAAAACCAAAGCCAATATCGCCATGGACCGCGTCCCGTCGCCATCGCTTGCTGCGAGCTCTTCATAACCACATCAATAGCATCCGGAGCCTCATAAAACCCGGTCAAGACACCTCGATACAAGATGACCGGCACCGGCTATCTTCATCCAGTTTTGCGCCTGAACTACCAGAGCCGAAGGGCAGGCTGAAGCGGGCGCGCATAACATACAATAGAAGATCACGACCAGCGCCGACGGCTCCTGCTCAGACCCCTCAACGGCCACAGTCCGACGGCCATAATGGGCCTTCCAGCCAAAGAAGACCCAGTCAAAACCTCAAGCTTAGTTATCGCCCTCCTGCAACTCCCGGCCGGGTCAACCTCGAGACACCCGTGGCTCGCAAAATCCGACAATACGATACCCCACGTCGACCACAGGCCGAATTCAACCCGAAAACCCCGAGGGGACCACGCGTGTCATGCGAGGCAACACTCGCATCTCTGCGCTCCGAAATCAGACCGAAGCTATACAAAGAGTACGAGTTCGTGACCCGTGCAATCACTTCCATCATCAGCCAGACATACCCCGACGCCAATGATTCCATGCCAAACTCTCTATTGGGCATGTGCTTGCTCGGGATGACCCACGTCATTGATGCGATGCAAGAACAACAAGAAGAGCAAGAGAACGAGGGCGGTACTCTGTCTTTGCTTGGTGGCGACTCCGATGTTTGCGCCGGCATGTATGCGCATCTCGAATCTATGAACCCAACTAGCCAGGGCTGGAAGCCATTGCGTCTAATGGTCGCTCGTGAGGCAACCGAAGTCTTGTGTGGCGCGATCTGCGAGGGTCTTTTCACATTATCATATACCTACACTTTGATACAGCAGTTTATGTCGAAAAACCTGATTCATGAAGCAACCCTCCTTCTGGAAAGCTTAACCGATATGCAGTTTGATCCTCCAGGTGACGGAAATAACACATCGATTTTGCCACAAAGCATCACATTTCTTTATGTTTTTTGCAAGCAACACAAACGGCGAGACCTGCTATTCCGAAGATTAGAGCAGCTATTATTTTCAGGCCAACTCCCAGCCATGTGGCTCAGCACCAAGGCTTTTGCGCCTATATGGTCAGAGGCTCTCAAAGCTCTTGCCAATGGCGCGTCCTGCATGACAGTTATGGACTTCGCTGGAACCGCGCTTACGCTTCTGTCATCTCTGGCTGGATCAAAGCTAGACTCAACTACAGACGCATCTGCGCGTATGTCTGAGCGAACTCTCATCAGTGTGCTGGGTAGCGTCGTAGCATTGGCCCTCATTAGCCATAAAGATACACCAGAAGGCTCGACGGCAGGCACCGTTACTCGTCGGATTGTCTCTATGCTTAATTACTGCATATCCCATGTACAACACAAATATCGTCGTACGAAGAACAGAGACTCAATGTCAATCTTGGTGCTTGCACGTTACCTTTCTAGCCTTGGTTGCATTGACATTGCCTCACGAGAGTGGGAGCATGTTGTTGCTCATGTCGGTTCTGACCTAGAGAAACCACTTGGAAGCGCAATAAACTCTCATGTATACGCCATGGCAGTCACATTAGTGTGCTCCATTTCCCATGGTATGAGCCGTGGCTCAACTATTGCGCCGCATCGATATTTGATTCGTCTGTGTGAGGCTCTTCAGGGCATTGTTTTGTGCGGCAAGTCTTTGAACGATGTCAAGACTGACGGAGCTTTGTTATTATCACAAAAGACTGGTGATCTGAGAGATGTCGTCTTTGCTGAAAGCCTCTCTGCCTCTCAAAACGCTAAACGTGGCCGCAACTCGCTACAATCCAAGCCAACTGGATCCTCGAAACAATCTAGTTTGTATACAGGATACCAATGGGATGATGTCCTTGGTGAATGGGTAGATTGTAGTAAAGACCAACCATTGCCTGAGCCTAAAACTCGCCGTGCGACGCCGGTCATTGTAACGACGATCAGTGCCAGGCAAGGGTATGTTACCACCCACTCTACAAACTTAGCTACTCGGCGAAGGTCTGCTCCTGTCTCAAGATCTTCTAGAATAAGTGACGATGAGAGTGAAGTAGAGAGCGACCAAGAGGCTCAAATCACGACTTCTGACACAGAACCTATTGATGAAATTGATGATGTTGAAGAGATTGAAGATATAGAAGACGAGATGGCATACGAAGAACAATATAGTACCGCCACATCTGAGGATGTCAATCTATACTCAACAGCCGGCACGGAAACTGGGGATTCAGACCCTCTGGAAGAGGATATAGAAGAGGATCTCAGTATTCTCCCATCACTAAACTTTGGCTATGAGATGGATGGTGAGCTAGAAGAGGAAGAAGAAGAGGAAGAAGCACGTGGAGAAGAAGATGAAGAATATGGCCAAGAAGAAGAAGATGAAGAGGAAGAAGACGAAGATGAAGAGGAGGAAAACGAAAAAGATGAACATGACCATCCATATATACCCACATCCGAAGCTAGCTATCATGATTACGACGTCGTTGAAACGCCACTACCAAACCGTCACCACNGAAGCCGCCCTGGATTCCGAACGCTCTGGCTTTGGTACTCTTCGGTCGAGCTTTAGCTATAGCTTTGGACTGTGCCACTGCCAAATATTAAGTAACAGTGTTTCCGTCCCGATTCGTTCTTCTAATATCTCAAACCACCAGCCAACCTTCCAGATAATCTTCTCAAAGTTCACCTAGATAACAGCTTCTTTCTTGTATCATCAAGCGTCTATCTTAAGCATTTGAACCAATCAAATCACAAAACTGGCTGCGAACTCTGGGGATAGCCCTAGTAGCTCGCCTACTCGGGCCGCTGGTTATCAGGCACACTGCCAATCCGACTCTGACTCTGACTCCGAATTACCCCAACTCTGAACGTGATGGCTACTGCGTAACATCACAGAAGGAGCCCGCGGCCTGCTTTCACCAAAGACCCTTCTGGTAAAGCTCCTTCTGTTCATGGCCAAGTGCCACGCCGTCCACCTACTGGCACTACTCGAAGAGAGTATCTACGCAGAACTCGAAAGCCTCAAATTTCCAGTCGAGATTGGCCGCGTTCGAAACGCTCAACAGGATATAAGCTTTGCGTGGAAAATATGGATCTTATGTGGTCAGCTAGAGGCAGCCGCCAGTCCTTACTGTTCTATGCGTGGGCTTTAACGACCGTGACGCTCAACAAAGTCACAGTGAGTCCGGGGAATACACTGAAACTGAACTCAAGGACGCTGTCGCCTATGCGATTTCCGAGGTCGAATTCTGCATCAAGAGACAGAGGCTTTGACGTCAGTATCTGATCTCAACTACAAACATTGGATAGTTTATATGAAAGGCTTCATCAAAGAGCTTTGCAACAGCTTTGGCGATGCCGTCCGTCTGTACGAGATCGGCGTTGAGCACTCAGTCGAGCACTCTTTCCCCAAGAGGAGGCTATCGGGCATCTTCTATTATGCAGTTTGCTGTATCGCAGAAAGGCGCCATGGCTGGCTGGAAGTTCCTTGCAGCACTGTCTTTACCTGTTCCGCAACTACGGCGCCTTTGGTGTTGCCGAGCATCTCGAAAACGTCTATAGTGACATCATCCAACGCCAGAACCGACGGCCTCGGGCCATCGACATGGCTGTTCAAACCGAAGGCTATCTTTCAGAGTCACTTTCTAACGACTACAAGGATAACAACACTAACAATAATGGCCACTCTTCTCATCCTCACCACCATCACCACCGCAATACACACTCTCGGGCATATTCGAACCACCGCCACCCAATTGTTTCTCCGCCTACGGACAAGAGCAACGACAATTCTGATTCCAAGTCCGATAATCTGGACGACCATTGGCCGGATCGAGGATTGGACCGAGGTAGAAGTACCGGTCTACCCGAGCTGGACATTATCGATCTCCAAGCCATTCTGCGGTCATCTCAGATCATCTCATCTGTCCTGCAAGTCGACGAGCTACTCAAGACCATGTGCGATGTTATCCTGCAGACCTGCGGCTCAGCGACGCTTGTAGGAATCATCACCAAAGATCCCTCCAACGGTAGCTGGGTCTTGACGGCCAGCGGATCCCCAGAACACGGAGCTACGGCGCATCTGCCTGGACTGTCTCTCGACTCTACCGAGTACATCGCTGAAAACGTCATTCACTACTGCACCCGCTTTAGAGAGTCTGTCTTCGTTCAAGATATCACTACCGAAGAGCGTTTTGGTAACCTAAGTGGTACGTGGCTTGAGCTCAACCCTGCAGGCAAGGCAATCATTGTCATTCCAATCCAGAACGTCAACAATTACCTCCATGGCGTTCTGTACCTTGAGGCCGACCCGTTTTCATTCACGGACCGGAACCTCACTGTGCTACGATTACTAGTCAACCAGATATCGATCAGTTACAGCAACGCACAGGCTATGAAGGGGCTAGAAAAGGCATCTGCTGAAGCCTCGTCTGCTGCTGCTGTGCAGAAAAAGGCTTTAGAGAACGCCCAGCGGGCCGAAGTCAAGGCTCGTGAGTCGGAAGTCAAAGCCCGCGAAGCTGAAGAAGAAGCCAAGCGTAACGTCAAGCTTGCAGAAGAGGCCGCACGAGCTAAATCGTCGTTCCTCGCCAACGTCTCCCACGAACTTCGAACGCCACTTAATGGTGTGATTGGTAACGCAGATCTTTTCCCGCGGCAACCTCGATCCTGAGCAGCAGGAAATTGCCGAGTCAATTCGCGTATCTGCAGATCTTTTGCTTGTTGTCATCAATGATCTACTTGACTACTCACGTATCGAGGCAGAGAAGATGCAGTTGCATATCCAAAGCTTCACGCCGTTTGTCTTGCTTAGCGAGATCATCCGCGCCGCGCGGTTTACGCACAAAGATAGATATCAGAGCAACCAAGTGCAAATCATCAAGACGGTTGATCTGCCGCAACAGCTCGAAGTTATGGGTGATCCGATCCGACTTCATCAAGTCCTTGGCAATCTGATCAGTAACAGTGCCAAGTTTACGGACCGTGGCTCCATCACCATTGGTGCCCACATCGAATCGGAGACGGAGACTACTTGTGTTCTGGGCTTTTGGGTCACGGATACGGGAATGGGTATCGAGGAGTCTGTACTTCCACGTCTATTCCAGCCGTTCAGTCAAGCGGATAATAGCACATCACGTGCCCATGGTGGTAGTGGTCTCGGTCTGAGCATCTGCAAAAGCCTGGTGCAGACAGTCATGGGTGGCAAGATCCATCTAGAGAGTAAGCCACAACAGGGCACCAAGGTCATGTTCACGGTTGAGTTCCTCAAGTCTGGACAGCAACAACTCGGAGAAAGTATTCCCATTGCCAGTAGGCCTCCGCTTGAATCACCCCTGCTGAGCACAGCTACCACTCCTACAAGCTCTATCGCCACGATAGCGCCATCACGCTTCCCGGCACCTAAAGCTGCCGAAGTCGTTGAAGCTACTAGGATCTCCGAAATGGCCAAATTTCACGATACTGCTGGAGTCACGGGAGCTATCAGAACTGCCCAGCTCACCAAGGTAGGGATAGCCTCTTCAACAAATACGTCCGCTATGGACATCAAGATCGCTACATCTGCTGCAAGGTCAGAAGCATTAGATCCATTAAGTCCAACTACGATGTGCGCTGTGCCACCGGCCCTTCAACGCACAGAATCCGACTATCTTTCCTCGCCCACCGAGACTGCTTTCACGCCTACAACACCTACCACTCCGGCCCTCGCTCTCTCTAGAATTCCGACGCCGGATGTACGCGTGTGTGTTGCCGAAGACAACCACATCAACCGGCGCATTGCTGTACAGTTCCTTTCCCGCCTAGGCTACCAGCACATCGATACGTACGAGAACGGACGCCTAGCCGTGGACGGGTTGCGCAGTATGGCACACAACAACACGCCATATCATCTAGTATTGATGGACGTACAGATGCCAGTTATGGATGGCTACGAAGCCACCAAGGTTATCCGGCAGGATCCATTATCCGAGGTGCGCGACGTGCTCATCATTGCCATGACAGCGTCAGCCATCTATGGAGATCGAGAGAAGTGTCTTAGCGCTGGAATGAATGACTATCTTGCCAAGCCGGTGAAGTCGGAGGTGCTCAAGAAGAAAATTGACACATATATCAAGATTGTAGAGGCACACCAACAAACTACAACTCTTCCGATTCATAACGCGTAGTCCTAAGCCTTGTTGTTTTTTGAACATTGACACATCTCTACTATCATCTCTTTCTATCTCTGATCTCTCTATCTCTCATATCCCATGATCACTTCAATGCCTACTTTAGGTCTACTTCTTTTTTTCTTTTACTTTGATTTTTTTTGGACATGACTTTATGACATCTTGGGCTGCGGCTAAAATCTATTATGTATCACTTTTTATCTTCTTTCAGCCATAAACGATAGATGACCCTTTTTTATTATCTCACATCATCCATACTTTTCTATTTCACTCAACACCACACACTGGCGATCCTACTATTTTTTTTCTATTTCTTCTATGCGGCTTATCATCCACATCAAATACGGAGTTCTCTTTGACTTTGAGTTGTCCTCCTAGTTTAGCATATGTGGTTTTCTTCTTATCATGCTATAGTAATAATATGCTTGGCGTATGTTCTTCTGGGCTTTTGCGGGTTCCCCAATCTCATTCTATCTATCGTCTCTATTTCTTTTTTTCATATGCAGCATAGTTTAGTTGTCATGTCTTCAGTTATTTCACTTGGTTAATTTCTTATCCATATTTATCATGATTCTAGTTTATTTTTAATACATGTTTCCATGGTAAGAACATAAATTACTTCTTCTTCCATTATACATTCACTATTTCGTTCATCGGGTCTAAGACTTATAAGGAGAGAACGGTTGTGAACATGCTAAAGTATCTTCTATACATGAAGGTTCTGATACGTGTAAAAAAGAGACTTATCTAATCGATATGATGGCATTATACAGGTGTGTCTAAAGGGTACTCGGGCGCTTAAAATGCACAAAGGAACCTAAGGGTATAAAGTAGACACATGGAAGGGGGTGTGGTATTTAAGCGTAAAATTAAAAAGAAGCCCGTTAAGTGAAAAGAGAAAAGACTAGTATGGAAAGAAGATCGAGGAAATATATAATTAGATGGCTGAGCTCAGTATGCAAGTCATCATGCAGTTGAAACACACCATATATGAAGATGAGAGAGTAAGGAGATATCATTACTATGTATGTACATATGTATACCTATATCGTATGTACATGGAATGGAAGCTCGGTATATTCTCATGTAAAGGGCTATGATATCACGGGTTTGGTCACAAAAGGGCGCACTAAACATGCACACGCCCCCTCCTTCTTCGTCTTCACGTCTAGGGATATTTCCTATCATCACCACACTGTACTATTACATACAGATACAGCAGTTATTAGAACAAAGGAAAAGATAAGAAGGAAGAAGAAAATCATCAAGTTATATGAATATAAAAAGACCTCCGTCGTCACTTTCATGGTTCGCTAGACGAGGACAAGGGATAGGTGAAATTTTTTCATATTTGTTTTATCTTTCCCATAGTTACTGTTGATAACTAGTGAACGCGGCCTTGTCGATAAACACTTTGTTATGGATAAAAGCTGTAATGATAAAAAGGATATACTGATATACGTGTGCACATACATGTCTATAATGCATGTATGCCTAACAATGGCATATATTGCATATTTATATCGTATTTTTTTATTGTCTGCAACTAAATATAGCGAGTTGGTTATAGAGAGAACAAAGAACAAGGCAAAAAAAAACTCTGCCGTATTCAATATTTTGGCCTGCGTGTTATCAAAATCCCCCAAAATCAAGTTTCACAAAATGGCCAAAGTTGGAGTATGAAGATATAGTAACGGGTTTTTTTTTTTCGTTTGTTGTTAGTATTTTAGATCCTTCGCATTTCACTCAAGCCCCTCGTTTATATTTTTTTTTTCTTGGGCTATCGAACAACTCATAATGATGGAACTTGAACAAAATGTTGACAGCGAAGAAAAGGTCGCAGATGTGGCTACATGAAATATTGCTAGTTTCTCTAATATTGAAATTGGCGATGGTTTCATTTTATGTACAGTTGAGGAGACGAGATTGTTTCTATGATTGTTAACTATTTGAAGTTGTTTAGTGAATGTTATGTTGGTTGTGATGTTGGTAACCCTAGTATCGGGGTTACTCCGTTATCTAACCCTACCGCTGAGAAACTGAAGTACACTGAAACTATCCGAAAGAGACCCCATCTTGAACAGAACAGTTAGACTACTTTGAGCGAGTGTAAAAGATATAGTGCGCTTTATGCCTTATTTCATCGTCAAAGTTACAATGTCTCTTCGTATCTGTTTCTCGGTTGGCTTTATCACATCCTTCTTATCCCTTCTCCCCCCCCATGGGCGGCTATGTAAAGACGAAAGACGACGGACAGTTTCGTTGTATTTGCCCCGCTAGTAGACTCTGGCTGGGCTTTCCAAAAGCAGAAGCATATACGAAAACGGGCGAAAGAAGTATGAGAAAAGTCGGCTTGTTGCTAACCGAGCAAGATCGGGAGTCACAGTAACAGTTTGGCAGCTAGACAAAAGGTGTCTATATAAGACTAAAAAGCCCGTAGTAGATTTCAACTTGGGTCTTAAGTTAAGTGGCTCCGTCCCATGGCGCATTGTTGCATGGTTGGTGCATATTAGTATGAGCCTGGTCTCGGAAGGATAAGAAAGGAATGCGGCCGCGCAAAGAGGTCGCTTACAACAAGCGCAGGTTGGGGCTACGGACCAATGATGACTACTACTAGTAGTATTCATGCTACCTTGGCTACAGTGGGCATAGACAGTTGTATCTTTGTGTCCATGTTACATTTCCGTCTGTGAAAACAACGAAAAACAAGCCCAAAAAGAGAGAGCAGAATGCCTTTGTTTTTACCCACTTGGACTACATTTCCAAGTAGTAAAACCTTGATATCCGAGAAGGATTATCTGGAACGATCGTTTCTATATGTATGCAGATATGTGAATACATACGTATGGTCTGGACCGAAATGGAGATGACTAGAAAGAGCTCGAGTCTATAAGCGAGGTAGGATATGATATTACCGTGGGACTCAATTTCTGCTTACAGTAGTATTGGTATGGTATCAACTACTATCATTACAATATCACAGAAGGGTTGGTGGCCTGCTGGTCGTATAGAAAATCATATGACAGGTCTATCGAATGGCCCGAACAGTTGATATTCCCTCGGGCCTTTAGAACGTAATACTCGGGATATAAAGCATTAGATGAGCGAGTAGGGGGTATATTTGTATACTAGTATTTGTATACTAGCAAGCTCAGCAGAAATAACTTGGGCTATACCTTTCAACCACCGGCTTCGAAGAATTGATAGTCCTGACGATCGTTGTTGCTATCAGACGGAGTAAGCAATGA
>RMBW01000129.1:0-74603 GCA_004009845.1 Davidsoniella eucalypti | reverse complement strand
TCGATAAATGCTCTTCGCAGCTATTCAAGGAACAGGATTGGGAGCTCATGCCATACCTCAGCCAGCCCGTCATAGCCTGTCACTCTCTCTTTGCCGCGCCTATTCGCCAGGCCGCTATGAACTACGCCCGCCGGAACGACCGTGAAAAGGACGAGGGTGAAGGCCAGGCTGCGTCTGCTTTTAGCGGGCCACGCGCGGCGTTTTTAGCCAACGAAGCCGAGAAGCAGAACCGTTCCGTCCTACAGGCTGTCCAGGCGGATCTTCCTCCACGGCTTCTAAGAACGTTCCGGAGTCCCGACGATATTGCAACAGAGTTCTTGCCGTACTTCATGCGTCTGATCTCTCCAGACGTCAAGCCGGTCATCATCAATGGCGCGGGAGATCAGCGTAGTATGGCCAGTGTGCGCAAGGAGAGTGAGAAGCAGATGGTCAAACGCGCGGCCAATGCTCTTGCAGATGTTGGTATCAAGTTGCGGAAAGGCAAGATTGATAGCGGCGATATGAGAGTGCCACAATGGGTTTACCGTCTAGAGCCGTGAGTCTTTCCTTTCACTCTATCCCCATCATTCTTTAGTTTATTTGTAGTTTGCTCTTTCTTACTGACACTCGTCTTTCCAGTGATCTTGACGAGCTAGCCGTCTATCAGACTCTTATCGACAGGTCGTCTGGATCACAGGCACCCACGCGCTACGCCGTACGTCAAGTGCTCGAACAGGAACTTCACAAGGAGCTACGCGCACGAGAAACCACGGCCCGATTAGCACGATACAATGCCGGCGGTGACGACGATTACGTCATGGACGGCGATGTATTGTCCACTAGCAAAGCACAGCAGAAACCAGCTGGCCAAGCCCGTGGGTTTGCAGCGTCAGTCAAAGTCAAAAAGGACTTCTTCGGCAGAGTTATCGTGGAAGCACCGCGTCCAGAAGGCGAAGAGGGACAGCGTGAAGGAGATGTAAACAAGGTTAATGTATGGGTTAGATTCCATGAAGGTCTTAATAATGCGGTTCGCAAGCCGGTCTCTGTGGCAGAGTTTATGAAAGGTCTTTGAAAAAAAGGTGTGGATAATAAGGTCAGACGAGATTATTTTTTTGCATTCTTGTTCTTATGAGCTCATGAATTATTACTATTAGTAATTAGGTTCTTTTTTTCACATATACACATATATAGAGAAAAGATATATAATACACTTTACATTATATTAAGTAATTAGGGATATCTGATTCAAGATGCCCAAGAACACTTCTTGATATACATTTTTATAAAACAGAAGAAAGGGATATAGCGAATGATAGTTAAATCACGGATAGATAAGGGAGTGGAGAAAAAGGTTGAATATGCTGAGATGGGATATATCATCACGATAAATCCGTGACGATATTTATAGTTTTAGATTCTTTTTTTTTTGCTTGTTTTTTAGGGTCTGGTCATTCCGGATGTTTATTACTCCTTTGCTAACGCCCTAGAAGTTCTCTTCTTCTTCAATTTCAACGCCTTATCCGACTCCATCTCATCTTTCGAGTCATCATCACTGACCAACACGCTCTCTCTAGCCAACGGTGATGGTGTTTCTGGTAAGCCTGGCTTCTTACGGCCAGCCGAGCCTAAAGGACTTCCGCCCACACCAGCAATTCCCGTAGCACTCGATACGGAAAGTCGTTTGCTCCGACGTTTCTCGGAAGAGATACTACCGCGGCGATGCTTTTCTATCAACAAGCCGTCGTCGCCAGGAGAAGGCGAGGCCGAGTCTCGTGTGGGCGTGAGACTACGTGTTGAACTCACACTTCCGCGACGGATACTACGGCTGCGGTGATGTTGTGGACCTTTGAGACCGCTAGTATGATGTTGATGTTGGTTTTGGTGGTGGGAATGAGAGTGCGCGAGACGTGCGAAGTGTCGCTCAGTTTGCGCATGATGCCATGGTAACCACCACAATATTCCCCAGCGGGCTTTGGCGTATAGTTTGTTCCGAGTCCGTAGCTTGGCTCGGATAAGCGCACGGCGCTCATTCTCTTTGTGCCAGTATTCAGACCGGTATATCTCCCAGTTCTCGCGAAAGTTGGGAGAGAACGGCTTGGCGTGTAGTAGCAACTTGACAAAGTCACCACCAGGCGCCAGATCTTCTTCGTGACTCCGTTCTTCGGCGCCGTTCGCTGTCGATATAGGCCCGCCGACATGGTGAACGGCTGGGTGTGCCTCGACGAGGTTAAGTTCTTTCTCAACCTCACGCAGGATGTAGGCGTCGACAAATCGATATGATGAGCTGGCTGTGTGCGAGAATAGCCCATATGTGAGGAAGAAAGCAACGGTCGAGCCCATTTCAGCCCACCATGGGCGCTTGATAACAACTAGCTTGCAGTTAAATACTCGGAGGCCGCGATTCGACACATTGAACCAACGACGCGGCCAGCGGATGCCGCGATCCCAGATTCCAGTCACCCATACTAGAATCGAAGTGATAACTCCGCCCATGAAGCACACCTTCTCTACGGCCTCGACACCCCAATAAACAGAGCCGCCAAGACCAATACCGTCCTCACGCGGAGCAAAGAACAGGGCATATCCGAAGCCTACTATCCAACCTGACAGCAGCAGGAGAAAGAAGGCATGGTGTCGTCGCCGAGCACGTAGCTCTAGATATTGTGCTCGTAGAGAGGCCTCGAGTATAAGTAGGTTGAGATATATCATGGACGGCGAACTCGGCGTATGGCTGAGAGGATCCCATGGCTTGTTGGGGCCGCCAATGGACGAGGACAGAATGGGCGTCGTGCCGCTTACAGACTTGATGTTCACTTGGGTCTGTGGCGCGCCCTTGACTATGGAATCAAGGTCGTCAGCCATGTCGACTAGCTAAAGGAATCCAAAGATTGGCGTGGTAGTATTGCGATTGTGGGCGTATTATAGACGAATAGCGAACGAAAAGGGAAGCGCTTCGGAGGATATGGGGGTATCGTTGGCTCGCTCGAGGGGATGGTTGTGTAGCGTACATCGACGACAGATCGGACAAGGTGTTTGAGGTTAACCAAGAGAGCTCTCCACGGTTGGCTAGCCTAAGGAACAAGACATATATATCTGTATGTATGTGAGCTGCCGAGTAGGTATAGCTTGCGAACCGGGTCTTTCAAGGTGCACAGTGTGTAGCAAGCGCAGACGGACAATGTGTTGAGGCGGGGCTAGTCGGGGGAGTTCGTGATCCGGCCTGGCAGAGACGCTTTCCTTTTCCCTTGTGTCAAGAGATAGAGTGGCGTATCCTAGGACTGCCAGACTCCTTGAGTCCTTTCAGTACCAGCCGTAGGAGTCTTTGCTGTAGCAAGCAGTTGTTCGCTCGACATGTGTCTCTTGCGCGTTATTTGTCTTTTCCCCGGTTCTATTTCTCTCTCTATGTCCCAGCCGAGGATAGTCGAGAGGGAGGCGGCCTAGAAAAGAGGGAAGCCTCGTGGTTTTGTCGGGAAGCGTCGGCGTACCGATTCGTCGGATAGCTTCTACCGGGCAGAAAATAGCGATAGAAAAAAAACAATATATCGGCAGGTCGCAAATCAGAATCAGAAATCAGAAAATTGGTAAGAGTTCTGTTGTGCGCAAGCTGGCTAGGCGGAGCCTCATCCTCTATGTTTGGTTGGCTTTAGCTAAGCTAGTTGGTTGATTTTGGCTGTGACGAATGAGTGTTTAGCTTCTGAAAGAACGGGTTATAGGCATAGCCTGAAGTGCACTGACTGATTAGACTATTCAGTTGAGCGAACGAAGTCCACAAGGCGGCACAACGTCATTGGCCTTAGTCAACTGGCATTTCATTCAAGCAGGGTTTAGAGCGAGCTTAGTCTACATTAGGAACTTTAGGGTTTCTTCAAGTTTAGCTTGGCTCCCAGTAGACAGCGCCACTCTTCTACAGAAGGCTGTGGCGCAACACAGAACTCAGCATACAGGAGGAACAAACATCTAAAATAAAACAAAACAAAAAGACAGAGAACGCAACGCTAATCCCAGCGCATCGGCCTACCCAAACCAACTTCGCACCACTCTGTTCATTTAGATTATTCTAATGCCGACAGGCCAGCTAGCTTAAGCCTGGACTTGCCAAACCATCGACTTCATTTTCCATCGCCTGAGCCAGGCACCAAAGACAGCCCATTTTTGCCATCTTCACCAACAAGATCTGCTCACTTTTCGACTTGGGCTGATGCTCGGAAAGTCTAATAGCCGCCCAGGGAATTCTTCTTTATCGTTCCATCGATTCCTTGTTCCTTTTTTCTGGGACCTTCATTGTGTCCTTTTCTCGCCGATTGATTAGATCTGCTAGTTGAGCCGCTCTATAAAGCTCCCTAGAAGCTCTGGCTGGTCTCTTGTCACTCCACTACCATTCACTTCTTCTTCTTGTCTGCTGTTGAGAGCAGAGCCGCTTGCCAGATTGGCCTATAACTACACTTATTTATTCAATTTTCCTTCTTTTCCTCTTTCATTGCTCACTGACTTGCTCACTCGCCCTCTCTTCCATTCACTCAACCACCGTAATGGAACACCTCCAACACATACAAGACAGCTTGGTGTCTTTCAAGCACGCCACCAATGACTTTCTCACGTGGTCGCTTACACCTTCACGTGAGCTTCTTATCATCGCCTCGCTCATCGTGTTGCTGATACCCATCATCCTGCACTACATTGTCGTCAAGGCCACGCCATACACCAACCTGCCCTCCATAGTATTGGTTGGCCCCTGCAATGCCGGCAAGACTGCTCTACTGACTCTATTCGAGAACAACAAGGCTGCTGCCGAGACGCACACCTCCCTGGTGTCTACTTCTGTCGAATTTACTGCGTCGAACAAGTCTTCGGCCCGCGAAAACCATCTCCATAAAGACGATGTTTCCGGCCAGCACACCAAGTTCCTCATTGTCGACACTCCCGGCCACCCCAAGCTCCGCTCTGTCGCCGGTGATCAGATGATCTCACTGAACCCTAAGAAGGCATCCGACTCTGAGAGCACCGTCAAGGGCATCGTCTTCATGGTCGATGCCGCCGGTCTAAGCGAGCCGGAGATCCTAGGTCCAACTGCCGAGTATCTCTACGAGATTCTCATCCTGCTCCAACAGCGCGCTTCATCTTCTAGAACCTCGCGCCCCCCACCGGCTATTCCCATTATGATTGCCGCCAACAAAATGGACCTCTTCACTGCTATTCCTGCCGCCGTGGTTAAGACCCAGCTTGAGACCGAATTGTCTCGTATCCGTGCGTCACGGAGCAAGGGTCTAGTCGATTCGGGTGCCGATACCACCGGTATCAACTCCGAGGAGCAAGATTCCTGGTTGGGAGCTTACGGCAAGAACAACGAAAAGTTCACTTTTAAGCAGATGCTCCAGTTCGATATCGATATCGAGGTCATCGGCGGTAATGTTATCGGTAATGGCCCTGGCGTCAACAAGTGGTGGCATTGGATGGTTTCTCGTATCTAAACAACAGAAAGATACATTTGTTTTTCCTCATATCGATCGATATAGGTAGGAGCTGAGTCAATTCTTTTTATTCTTCTTTTTCCATTATCTCGTCTTGTTTTTTTTTCTTGTTTTTTTCTTCGCGGACATCCACATCATGATATCTGAATGGCTTTTTTTCATAAAGGATTTATTTCTGCCGTACTTTTTTCTTTGCTTCAAACTTGTCGTTTACTTATCTTATAACCGTTATTTTAATATTCTGCTATTTAGTATCTTGTGCTAGATTCACGGCTGCTGGACAAGAGAAATCATAGAGCAATAAGACTAATTTTATTTCCATCACTTCTAGCATGTTTATCTGTGCATATTAATCTCATCATAGATATTCGCGGTCGTTTTCACCGAAATTCACTAACAACTTTGTATATGCATTCTCATCACTGTCTCATGTGCTGCGGGAGATGGAAAAATGCTGATATAAGTATATGTATGTACATAACACCTTGGCTTTGTATATGTTCATATGTATTTGTATGAATATGTAATTATACAAGCGAGTTCTGTTTTACCTCAAGCTATAAAGCCTATTTTCCAGCCAACGTCTCGTCATAATATAGAAATCATTTTGCTTGGTACACGCCATAATGTACCACGTGTGAATCGTCGCCAAAGCTCGGAATGTTCCATTTAGTCTTGGACACAAAATCGAGTTCGACGCGCCATCTAGTCAGCGTTCGTTCCCCTACGATATCCCACAACAGCTGGAAGCTTTCTAGATTATGTAGAAAAGCGCGTGATTCTTCAGATGCCGACGGCATGGAAAAGGACACTGACGATGCAAGGGAGGACGTATCAGAAAAGGGGGCAACCTCTGAATCAAATGTAGATACAGAAAGTGACGAAGAGGATTTTGGTCTGGTTATCGATTGTTCCAGCTTGTTTTCGTTGTAGTTGGTTTCGTCGGCGTAGGGAGTTGCTGTTCGTCTGCCGATTTGTCGGCCATAGATCATCGCATTCTGTGTATCGGGGTTTAGCACGGTGACGAGACGCACGGCGATCTCGACCTGCTGATTCCACGAAAACATGTGCCAGAAGTTGGAGGCGTGGATGATGGATGCTTTCCCGGCCAGAAGCTTTGTTCCGGGATCGCAGTCATCCAGCATATTGGCGATGATGAACCTGGAGCCCATGCCTATACATCGGCTCCCGAAGACTGTAAGTGGCGGCACTTCGTCTCGATCTTGGAAGAGGTCTAGGCCTAGATCGATCATAGTAGCGTTGTTGTCGGTCCCGAGAATCCGCGACGGTGAGACGCCGTCGTTGATGAGCTGTCGTATTGCTTGGCCCATGCCACAGCCCAAGTCTAATAGTAAATCCCGAGAAAACACGGACTTGAGACGACCGAGAGCTAACATGTACCGGGGGTCGGCAGATGGCATATTATAGAGAAAGCGCCATCTACCGATACACGGTGTTCTGGTGCTTTCCCATGCTTTGGTTCTCTGTGTTGGGGAGATAGTTAGACAGGTGTCCTGATATGATACATAAGCTGTCTTGAGTCTACCAAGGAGTTGGTGTATAGCATTTACAGTGTTGCATTACGTTTGATATTTCTTTCTAGAAGGAATGCATCCGATATGAATGCCAAACAGGTTCCAGACTCGCAGCTAGCCAGTCTCTAGAATTGGTGTGTGTCTTGAAAGAACAAGAAAACAAACAACAACATAGCTGGCTGGGTTGTGACGTGATATCATAGATATGTCTCGAATAACTACAAGCCGCATTACAGCTGAAACCGCGCAGTGATATATGGAATCATGTTATATGGTAGGAGAAAGAGAGGACAGGAATACTTACTATTGAATGTAAATGAGCACGGAGGTCATCGCCTTCAAGTTTTGTGTAGTTTCCAAGGAGATCGATCATTGGCTCGATATCTTCTGGAAGCTCTTCTTGGTAGATGAGCCGCCACATATCTAGTACGTCCATGGCTACAACTAGGCGATCGTATACTCGATGTGCTGTGTTTATAGCTGAGCGCAGGTAGGCTAGTTTTCGAATAGACTAAGATAGAGATAGTCGTAGGGTATTCCATAGGAGTGAATTCAGCCAAATCGACGGTACACTGAGAGCCGGAACGCCGATGAGCGTGCCAAGAAGATTATATACAGCGCAGGTGATGTGTTAAATTGGCCGAGTTTCAGCGATTCGAATGAGAAAGATTAAGAAGGCAACGCAAAGAATGAAGAAGATATACCAGAAGAGCCAGACGCATCTATACACGACGGTGAAATATGAGTTCTCGGGGGAGAGTTGGATATATAGTATATAGTATAGTAAGGATCAACGAATCATCGCGGCCAAGTAAGCCGGGGAGCATCGACTAGTAAAGTTGTAGTAAATCCGGCAGTACTACACTTTATGTTTTTTGTCCAGGTTTCGATGTATTTTGATTTTCAACAAGAGCACCGGCCAGCAAGGAAAATAAGATAAAAAAGCAAATATGGAGAGGAACAAAGGGACGACTGCCACAGGCCAGAAACAGAACAATCGGCCAGAAGAGCCGAGAGGAGAAGGGAAGAAAGAAAGAAGAAATAACAAAGAGCTTGGAACACCAAGACAGAAAAGACAAAAAGAAGCTGATCAGCTTGTGTTGAGCAGCTTGACAGGCGGCTTTCGAGAGACAACGAATAAGCTGGTTATTTGGTAGTGAAAAGCAGCGATGTCTTTTTCTTTTTCTTCTTTTCTTGTCTAGTTGCGCTCGATGGCTTATCCTAGTCAAGAAGAGAACGGCGGGCTTTCTTTTGCTAGGATGGAGAGATGCGACCAGGGGCATCTTGAGGCTACTCTCCAGAGCTAGAGAGATGCTGAGCTAGCTAACGCCAAACTAGCCACCTTGGGAGTGAAGCGAAAGAAGAGTGTTATATCATCTCGTCACAGGCTATAATTTCCGTGGCGGTAGGCCGTAAGCAGCGCCAGGTCTTGATGAAAATATTGAATCTTCCATTGCTCAGCTTTGAGAATAGTAAACAGATAGGCTATATTTGTATGTGCAATATCGTTGTATCGTCTACAAGGCTGTATTTTAGCCCAGTCTTTTGCATGGCTTTCGTTGCAACGGGCGCCGTTTACCTTTGGTTGTATTACTCTAGTGGTATTATATGAAACCAAACAGAGAATCAAAGCCACGCCATATCGAGGAGGCAAATCACATCTCAAAGAGGAAAAACTTCCAGCTTGAAACCCAGGTATCTGGACATACCATAAGGCCTGCAGAAACATACGGGGATATCTGTATATGAAGGTGCACTATATACAGATATGTATGTAGGCATAAAGAATAGTGGGTATAACACATGACTATGCAGTTGTAATTAAAGGAATCTATATTCTAAAAGCGATTCACCCACATGAAAATGACAATTCAAATCATTGCCATCTATGGTCTGGTGAAAGTGTTATCACTGTCTCAGTCGACTTAAAAGAGATGAAGCGGATTGATAATCGACCATTATTATCCAGCGGTCGGACTTTTTTTTTTTTTACCAAGGGCGTGGTTCCCTCTCATTCATATATCCGTTCCTTCCACTAGAATTTCCGAGTATCTATTTATGTGCATGTGTAGATATAGATATATATGTATCTGTAGATGATATTCAACTAGCCAATGTCGGAGTCTTGTGTAGGCTGCCCTTAACAAGCCAAATGACAGTTGCAAATAGCGAAAACTCCCGAATAGACTGACTGACATCTTGGCTAGACATCAATTTGAATTCAGATAGCTTGACCGGATATCTCAACCACTCAAATCTTCACAGCGTATCCTTGTGGACGAAAAAGCTTGGCACGTGGTAATTTTCGTCTAGATGCACCTCTTTTTCTCTTTTTTCTCTTTTGTCTCTTTTTTTTTCTCTCTCTAATGCTGCAAGTTCAGCGCCCGGCCATCTTTATCGTCCACATTCCCGTGCGCAATGAACCTTTTTTTTCTTTTTTTGGCGTTGGGGAGGCGTTTCCTAGCCACCTCTATGTTCCTCTGCGTGGTATTTTGAATGAATATCAAGAAAATAAAAATATTAAAATATTAAAAAATAAATAACATAAAATCCAACAAGCCAAGCCCGCTATATTGCGCAGCTCGAGCAGAAGCACGTCAAAAATATGACACGCATATACATGTTAGCTAACTACACGATTACAAATAATAGTACAGTAAGCATGTCTAAGCTCATTTTCACATAAAATGCGACTTCGCTATAGAGAGACCCGAGCTTGGATTTTTTTGTTCTTGTTTTCTTTGTTAGAGCGGCAGGATTGTTGTCCAGTCCTTGACACTTCAACTACCTTTGTTCTCGATTGAAACGCTACGTACAAACACAATAGTAATAGTAAGAGAGCCTTGGCTTCTTCATGCCTTGTGGTTTTTATAGCGGTAGGTTACATTTCTACATTGGTTGACTTGTCAGGAGGACCATTCAGCCCTGAACATCATATATGGTAGCCAGTCGTTGAATACAGATACTAGTCTGCATCAACGTTTCCCTCGGGATATCATGATATGGCAAACTATGAGTTGAGGTACATACACAAGATTTGGCACGTCGGGTTACGCCGTGGATGTACTTCTGACGTATCACGACTAGTCCTGATTCAGATTGCGAAATATCTCTGCAACATGGAATGGCTCAACATGAACATTGTTAGAATAATACGCCTAGATACTTAAACTCTCATAGTATATCTACAGCACAATCCCACATTTCTATCAATTCATCGACCTATACTAAGTCTATCACATATATCTCGTATTCCCAAATAGTACGGCTAGTAAATACATATATACATACCTTCTTACAAACACTTGCTGTCGGGTCAAGCTATTCTCCATCACTAGAACTTGGGTAGCCCCGAGTTGTCTTATACAATCTAGTTCGCATCAGAATCCTTATTTAGACTGCTTTCCGGTATTCTTGGTCATACAAACTTTCAGCATTGGCCAAGCCGAATCTAGTCTCGGCATCCTTCATTTGTCTTCGAACAACGGAAAAAGATTTCTAATTTGTTCCTTGGATGCCTAGTGCTAGTATCTAGCTAAAGTTGTACTAGTATAAATTCAAGCAAAATGCCAGTACTTGTTTCCATTATATAAATAGCTGAATTAGTATCCGTCAAGATCCCGTAAGTTCCATGGACACCTTGCTTAACAATTTAGGATTTCATCCCATGTTAAGGGATAGCAAGTTCGTTCTGCCTTCGTTTGTTCACTAAAATGACGAGGACAAGGGTGACAGAATTTGCAAAGGAAGATTGATAGATGATGCCAGCTTCAATCTACAATAAAGTTGTATCTCGTTACATTTTACCGAGAGTAAAGACAGGCCCGACTAGTAACTATATATGTAGAAGGAAAATTTTCAAGTATCGAAATCCCGGTGCCGTAACGGAAAGTAATGGAAAGTATCGTGACTGGTTAGAGTTTAGTGAAAGCTCGTATGGTTGTTACAACGATATGGTGGTACAAAGCTAAAAATACATTTACATTTTTGCATGTGAAATATCGCTCTTCCATAATGAACAGGAACCCTACAGTAAAATGTACTTACACTTAGAATATATAACTTATATCTAATTTTTGTTTAATTTTTATTAAGGTGGAAATGGAGCGTTATATGCTTTTAATTTGTTTGAAAAAGGCAATAACTATCCCAAAGTGGCGGTGTGGACCTCGGATTAGGGAGATCCCAAAACAATAAATAGGCTCGAGTCAGGTGAAGCATTAGGCATAGTAGCTACGACGATTCATAACTTGTTGAAATATATCAAAAGAAAACAAAATAAGCCTCTTGTCTCAAAATATAACAAGACCATGGAGTATCCCGCTTTATCAAGTTGTTGATGTGCTTTTTTTTAAAAAAAAAATATATATATATATAACGTACTTCACCACTTCACGGGCCGCAGCACTTCCCGGGCCACTTTTCCAGACTACCTAACTTGCAACCCTCATAACTCCACGAAAAAGTGGTCAAATCAATTACTTCTACTCGGAATCCGATGAACTACTTGCATCTATCTCCTCTGGGCAGGTCCTTGCATTGTGGCCGGCCTTCCGACAGATGCCACAGTGCCGCGTGCTCGTTTTGCGCAGCTTCGGCGACCCCTCCCCCGCACCTTTGTCTCGTCCTTCCTGCTCAACAACGCCCTTTTCCACCAAAAGCTGGCTGGCTTCCTCACCGGTAAGAGGCCCCGAATCCTGTAATGGGTTCTTTTGGCCCGACGGCGTTTCGAGAGGGCTTCGTTAGCCTCTCGAAGTGCCTTGACCTCACTGGCCAAAAGTGTAAGCTGGTGGTTAACAGCTACCGTAGCCTTGGCCAGTTGGTCAACAGAGGCTAAATTCGGTGTTGGAGAGCTTCCTTGATGCTTGGTCACTCGATCCTTGATGAGAGTCGACTGTGAAATGGCCTCCAAAGCCCGTCTCGTCGAAGTTGTAGAAATCGCAGTCCTAGATAGCGTACTTCGCACGCATGTTGGTGACCAAACGGAACCACGCGTCCAACACATGGGGATCTTCTTGCAAGACCATTTGGTAGTCGTAAACGTGAGAGAAACGCGTACGGAGCTCTGGTTGTCGTGCAACAAAGCGGTCGGTTCCGACGAGTTGAAGGCCGCGTATCTCGAGCAAACGATTGGCCATATCTTTCACGTCAACCCTCCGGGGGGAAAACCCTCTTGCATCTAGCTGGAGGATATATTGAACAATCGACTCCTCTTCACTCAGGGTCAAGATCGGCAAGCCGTGGGTTCTATCGGCATCAAAGGCTCTTCCAGCTATTCTGTACTGGAGCGTCGTTCGTGGGACATCGAATTGCTTTGCGAGCTTTCGAATAATCAATTCCGGTGTCGTTCGCTTTGCCTCGATCGCAAGAATGATTCGAGACTCTCGGAGAAAGTTTGGCATCGTAAGTGCGTAAGTAAACTCGTCTTGAAGTTGGAGTGGTGGTGGTGGGGAAAAGTGGCCCTGGAAGTGGTGCGGCCCGTGAAGTGGTGAAGTACGTTATATATTGCAAGTTGTTCATTCTTCTTTTTACTTAGTCAAAGTGAGAAAGTGAGTAAAGGCGGTGTGTCCCGATTGCGTGGATGTACCCTTTGGATCTAATATAAGCATAGGCATAGTTAGGTATGATTCCTAGCTTTTGAACTCATACAATTGTATGTAACATTGTTATTCATGATGTAGTTATTGCTATTGATACAAACTATGGGTGTACGAACAAGGTAAAAAGGAGTATTCTATCACATGTTGACAACCTCATATTACGATACTACTAAAACGTCGATAAAAAAAAAAGAAGGCTCTTCTACACCTTCACTCTACAGCCATTTGAGTTTGCATAAGATAGTACCTCTTAGCATTTCACTCGGAAACTACACTGGCATGGCCAAATTCTCTCTTTCTTGACGGTGGTCGTTCGAATCTTACCAAGACAGACTGGAATAGACTTTTCCCTGGAGATGCTTCAGTCTTGAGTATACATCAATCTCATTCTGAAGCAGCCAGAGAGACTCTGCTTCAATTGCTTTGCCAACCAGAGTGTACCCAAATGGATGTGCAGTGACCTTGACAAGATTTCCAATAGCACCATACCGTTTCAACACATCGAGATCATTGTCAAGATTAGTATCCATCTGAGTCTTGATAGTCTCCAGAAGTTGAGAGGCCCCAATGGCATGCTTATTGGAGGCAGTATTTGCGTTTGCCTTTCTGTGAAGTTAAACGTTAGGACAATGTTCATCAAGACTCTGGTGATGCACAAGGCTGTATAGGCATTGCTGTGTGCAGTATCTCTCTCGCGGAGATCGTATAGGTAGAGAGCCAGTAGTTCCAGTAGTTTGATGATCTGATGTTGCCGAGCCAAGGTTGTTGTTGGTACTATTACTAGTGCTGTTTTCGGGGATATCACCGTGAGATTGATCTCTATAGCGGTCAGGCAGGTAGATGAGTCTAGATTTCCTTTCGGCCTGTGTTTGTTGGCTATCCATTGGCTGTTCAAGGGACAAAAGTGTTAGTGTCAAGATATGGGCAACTGGTGTCTGCTTGATAGAATCAATCTGTGCTTCAATGACCTGGGGGTCTTTACAATCAAGATGGCCAACCAAGGTAAAACTTTAGCAAACTCTAGGAAAGGCAAATGGCATATAGAACTCCTAGGACAACGAGGTATAGTAGGTTACTCTAAAAGAGCTTGAAGGGATCCTTTTCTCCCACTATAACTAATTAATTTGTGATAGATCTCGTTCACATATGAATTATATTGTTCTTCACCTTACTTACATTGTATACTAGTATTAGTTCAGGGCTGTGTATATTAATTAGGATACCGAGGTGCTACATATCTATTAAAGCTCCATTTCCACCTTGATAATTAAAAAATTAAAATGGAGAAAGATAGCTAAAGAGCTTGTGCAAGTTGAGCTACACCATAACATTGAAGAAAGGATACAGGAAACCGAAAATCTTGTTGGTATTCATGTAGAGGCCCCAACATTATATTAAGAGCCAATGAGAGACAAAACATATTAACTCCAAACACTCACTGCCCTTTCCAAAAAAAAACCTCGAACTCACTTTTCTGGAAACATTTGACGTTGCACTTGACTTAAGCATCCAATATAGCATGGGCATATATAATTTCGCTTTGCATTAATACATGTTCTCAATCTTCGTGACGTCGCATAGTGTTATCTAGATAGCACCAACGGACGAATGTGAATGATATCGTCGTACTATAGAAACAACCAAAACACGATGGTAGATAGCTAGAGGCATTGTGCCATCATGTGTTACATTATTGGAGAGCGTGTTGGGGTATCCTGAGAGAAGGAGGGTGGTAAGAATGATATATCAGACAGTGTCAGCACATGATGATATCATGTATAAAAGTTACAGGAAATTTTGCTAGTAGGATAGTAAATAATAGAGATCTGCATGGCCCATCATATATGAATGTATATGAAATCTAAAACATACGAGTTGACATTGGAGACGTGATGCTTTGAAATATATATCACCAGCCGGATATCCGAAACGGGCAGGTACTGTAACACAGGGCAAGAGTGTCCGAGAATGCCAACAAGGAAAGAGAGAGCGCCCACTATTTATGCCATAGGGTTAAATCTTGATCGCAAAGCATATGTTGAATAGGCCGAAAACGTCTTGAGGATAGTCCATCGTTTTCGGCTTTTGCTTCATCAAGGCTAGACAAGGCCTAGGCTCATCTATCCTAGCTATCAGAGTTGGCTCTAGTTTTATGTTTATTTTTCACGTCTTCCGATCATTACTATGCAATTCGCACGCCTCTTCTTCCCTAGTCGGGGCCAGATCCCCAACTTGCCCTGCGACCGAATCGGGCCAGCCTCGCTATCACAAAGACATGTCAGATAATCATGCAACTAACTAGTATGTACTAGAACCTCCATCAAGCACTACCTCTTTGGGTTTGCCCCAGCCGCTTGTCCGGATGGTTTGGACCAAGACAGATTGCAGTATGTACTGATATAAAGCACGTCTCTTCAAGCGGTCGCAGTCTCTACATTTCCCATCTTCTTTTTTACATCGTCGCCGCCATACCCTTCTTCGCTCTTATCTTGCGTGTTTTTTGGGCGTTCAAAAGGTAAATCTTCGCACTGTTTTGCAAGCCGTACATTACATTTTGCTGCATGGCTTGTTGCAACCAAATCCTGCCACGGTCGCTACGCGGCTGTAATTACCTTCGGCTACGTCATTGATTATCGTCGCAAACAAAACACCTCCCTATCACAGCGCCCTATCTCTATTCATCCGACAAGCCAAGCGGCCCTTATTCTTATCATCTCTGCCTGCCATAACCCATAACCTCGGCGTTTACCCCAGATATCTGTCGTTGTCACCCGATATATTTCTATTCCCTGCCATACATTCAACCATTGTTGCTAGTGCTGTGCCGAGAATGGTGACATGTACTGCTA
Organism: Davidsoniella eucalypti; assembly: GCA_004009845.1. Taxonomy (NCBI): domain Eukaryota; kingdom Fungi; phylum Ascomycota; class Sordariomycetes; order Microascales; family Ceratocystidaceae; genus Davidsoniella; species Davidsoniella eucalypti. Next base: position 59,172 of record RMBW01000129.1, on the reverse strand, counting down.
CCACCATCACAGCATCATCACTTGGCATGCGACAGTCTTTGGTACTTTCTGCATGTTTAGCTTTGCCTTGACAAACCATAGCACGCTATAGGCCGCGTCCGACTACATATATTCTGTCCGACCCCCCACCCACAAGTTGGCGGCACATACGAGCGTCATCGTGCATCCTCGATTACTACTGATCCAGCTTTTCTTGCCCGTTGTTTGTGCTGTACCCGTTCGGACTACCAGCACCACAGGCAGTTCGGAAGCCTCATATGCATCCTCTTTTTGGATCTGCCCGATTTTGCCACAGCCGATTGGATATTCATTTTCGAATATGCAAGCCCGGCCCGTTGAAACAGCGGGGTTGACACTGCACCAAAAACTCAAGGGTTGCGGCCGTGTTTCATGACGCTCAAGTTCGTGATAAGCGGCGGGGGCACATGCGTCATACATCCCTAATCTAGCCTGCTTTTTCCCTTTTTTTCAAGAAGCAAATGCGCTTGAGAGTTGGCTCCTGGTTTGCTGTTCATGCCGAGAAAACGTCACTGCACCTTCACATTGATGCCATTCTTAACCGTCTGGGTATGCGTAAACACCCTACAGTGCAGGCGAGCTACCTATCCCATGAAAAGATGCAAATCCGCAGTCAAACGTGCCCCAAATGCCAATAACAATGCAAGTGCACGACTCTTATAGTGAAATTTAGCAGTGTTGGTGGGGGTCAGCATCAATCAATCAACATATTCGACCCTGTCAACTACAACACCGGCTTACACTACTACCCTTTGAATCTCATTGGTAGGCCTCACTAACACTATTGTAATACAGGCTTTTGAGTTTATTCTTAGTTCTCCTTGCTGTACTATCTGCCCTCGTAGACAGACTCAACGTCAGCCTTCTGTTTTTTGTCAATAGTCCATAGCCGAGGTCTTGATACAGGCTATTGTTCCCGAGCATCAACTTGATTATATATGATGTAAGTATCCCCTGCATAAACGAAGATATAACGGGCCTTTTATTTCTCTATCTCTATCCATATCACAATCACACTATCTACCCTTTTCTTCCGTATATCGCATTGTCACCTTGCTAGAAGTATACCATCTAGGCATCTATATATAAGTCTACAGCCTCTCAAAACAGATCTATCTTCTTTCTTTTTCTTTCACATGGCCTTCTTCTGGATATCTGACTTACAACATTCCATTATCACAGAACCTGTTCCCGCACGCTGGTCTACACCTTCTCTTAGTATATTTTCTATCATATCTACCCATCTTCTCACAAAAATGCCTGAAGTCATTCACTCTAAGGAGTCCAAGGCGAGCTCTATCGACCTTCTCCACACTCCTACCATACGGGCTGCTTTGCCCTTCATCAACGGAGGTATTTCCGGTATGATGGCCACTGCAGTCATCCAGCCCGTCGACATGGTAAAAGTCCGTCTGCAACTTGCCGGAGAAGGCGCAACATCCGGTGTTCGCCCAACGGCCTTCTCCGTCACTCGTGACATTGTCCGTAGTGGCCGTGTCCTCGATCTCTACACTGGTCTATCTGCTGGTCTTTTACGCCAGTGTGTCTACACCACAGCTCGCCTTGGTTTGTTTGACACGTTCATGGGTATGCTTAATACTCGTGCCAACAAACAGGGAACCAGCATTGGATTCACTGAGCGTGCAACTGCTGGTCTAGCTGCAGGAGGCATGGCCGCGATGATTGGCAACCCAGCTGATCTAGCTTTGATTCGCATGCAAAGCGATGGTCTCAAGCCCATCGCCGAGCGTAAGAACTACAAGTCAGTCGTCGATGTTCTAACATCCATCACCCGCAACGAAGGTGTCGCACGTCTATGGACTGGTGCCACTCCCACCGTTGTCCGTGCCATGGCTCTCAACTTCGGTCAACTCGCTTTCTTCAGTGAATCCAAAGCCCAGCTCAAGCAGCGTACTTCATGGTCTCCCCGCACCCAAACCCTCACCGCTAGTGCTATCGCTGGCTTCTTTGCTTCCTTTTTCAGTCTACCATTTGACTTTGTCAAGACTCGTCTACAGAAGCAACAGCCCGGCCCTAATGGAAAGTTGCCCTACAGTAGCATGATGGATTGCTTTGCCCAGGTGGCTCGTAAGGAGGGTTTGACGCGCTTTTACCGTGGATTCGGTACATACTATGTTCGCATTGCTCCTCATGCGTAAGTTTAGCTCTAGCATATTTACCAGCCCATAACTGTTACGAAAAAACGATATAACTAACTCTCTTATTTCTATAGAATGATTACTATGATTATAGTGGATTACCTCGGCTGGATAACTAAATAAACCATCGGCTTCTATTGAGGACTCCGCTGTTAACGTTTTCTTTTTCTTTCATTGGGGGTTTCATCGGATGAACTACACACAAATACTCTATGATATTATCATTCAATCTTTAAAGATACTTGTAAAGTATCCAATCTTGACAGAAGAGTGTCTAGTTCCGGAAGGCGTTTTATGGATTGGCTCATCTTTTTTTTCTTTTTTCTTCATTTCTTTCTATTATCTCGGTTGGCTGTATGAACAGACAGAACACTTACACCTTCTAATCAGTAGCGTTACAGTGGTTTACAGCCTTATTTTTAGTATACACACAAAATGCAATTCGTTGTTTTGGATTAAATATTTGACAAAATGTATTACTTTCTTCTGCGATATTTTTACATTGTCTTTGATTCAATAGTGATAATAACGTTTACAAAACGCCTTCCCTGGAGAGTCCAGTATATCTATATACGATGATGTCATGGACTTGAAACATTTACATGATCAAATATCAAAGGACGAAAGGAAGATGACCTATAAAACCCTTAACCCCAACCAGTTTCGTCCTTGTTTTGGTTCTCCAACTTTTTTTTTCTCCTTCACCATTCACCTACTAAATGGAGAAGAACCTTCGTTCCAACCCATGCCACTCGTACCCGAATTCCAAGTCCCACCTAATTGTGTCGTCGTTGACCGGACAGGAGTCGGCGTTACCGGTGCCGTTCCCGCGTTATTACCAGGGGGCGGCGGCGTAATGCTTCGTTTCGGGTCTCCATTTGGACGAGGTGGCTTGAAATTATATTCACGGCCCTTGGAATATATATCTTGGAGAATCGCGTCGAGGATGCCTGCGTCTTCAAACTCAAGATATTTCTTGTACAACTTCAAGGCAGTACGCGCGTCTTCGATGGAATCGTGTGTTTCCATCTGAATGTCTTCTTTGAGAAGATACCAAGCAAGGAAAGCTAGAGATAGCTTACGCAACCGGGTTTTCAAGAAAAAGAGGTTGATCGTGTCGATAATTTGTGCTTGTGGGATTTGGATATTGATAACACGGAAATCTTGTTTGAGTCCGTGTCCGAGGAACTTGCAGCCTAGGTTAAGGAGCAACCAAAGCCGCTTGTAAGCAACCCGCAAAGATACAAGATGGTATCTTGAAGTCTGCCGATCAAGATCGCCATGTCTAATTCCTGAGTATGACGTCAGGTAATCAACAATAGGCTCGCGAATTGCAATGTAATCATCGATGAATGGCGTTCCTTCAAACTCGCCACTTCCTCTCACGACAGAGACACGAGCGAGGGCATAGACTATGGGACGAATAGTCTCACGTTCACCGTCAGATGTCATTTCAATCTCAGGCTGCTTGATAGATACAAACTCCGTATCCAGGGCGATGATAGAGTTGGGGCCGGGCTTTTCAGTGGCTGCATTCAAACAGTGGAAATTTTCCACATCTTGTGGCACCGGGTTCTGGTATAATAACTGAGTGTCAAGCTGCTGCTTCCACGAGTGATCAATAGTGTTGTTTGCCTTTTTGACCTGGTAAGCAATGACAGACGGCATCTTCCAGGAAGCAAAATTGATTGCCTCCTCGGTTGGCACTTTCCGGACTAAAAAGTCGTTGAATAGGTGCCATTGCCGTTCTCCGGTGGCAGGGGTATCGCAGTGGGAAACTATTAAGTAGAGGGATCAGTTGACTAGATCGTGAAAGTGACAACAGTGCGTATAGATAAGATGGAAAAACTTACCATCAATCATAGAGACAAGGTGAGGTTTGTTCCCGTGTCCACCGTCAATATTCAGCGCCATGCCGATCAACGAGTAAACCGTGACATTGTGGCGCTGCTGTTGTAGCATGTTTTTAAGCTCATTCCCTTCCCAGCAGTAAACCTGCCCTCTTTCGACGATTATTCCAACCTCCTCAGGAAGGAAATTAGGTGTGCACCAGAATCTACGCTGGTCGGCAGTAGTCAAGGCAGAGTTCAAGATGAAAACTTCTGGAATAGATACAACCGATTTTTTGGTGGAGAGGGACTGGTAGCGTTGGCATACGCGACACCAGCCTTTGGATTTCATCTCACGCTCAATACTTGATTTCAATATGTGTGAAAACGTGACTCTAGGCATCTTTGGTCCAGGCCGGGTGATCTAGTTGTCATTAGCATGATGGGAAATCACAGTAAACAATTATTGACTTACCATATCAGGATAGAGGAGGTCGGTTGCCATGGTCTGTCCGGTTCTTGGGTACTCAGTCTTACATTGTGAGCATCTGATCAAGCTAGAAGCTTCGGTATTGAATATCTAAGATGGAAAGTTAGCCAACATGTTTATCTTTGGTAGCCTATTCGGGGCTTCACATACTGGAAGCATGACATTAGGTGACGACATGTTACCGTAGTCAGTTGTGATCTTTTCAAGTAGGAACCTTGCTAGTATCTGCAATATATGTGATAGTGTGTTACCATGCGGATCGTCTTCTAGCAATCCAAGTTGGCTCGCTTAGCACATTAATAAGTTAGTATTGTTTGAATACTTTGGATAAGAGATATATACACACCTTTTTGGTTATTTGACAGCGCCTTGAGTATGTTGGTTGCTTGGCATATGGAGCCATCAGCTTTTTGCAGCATGTCAAATAGAAATCCAAGCTCACAAAGCAAGCACGATTCTTCTATACAAGCCGTGGCAGTGTGTTTCAAAGACACATTTCGGACAAGAGGTATATAGTTGAGAAGCTGAAGTAGCGAATTGGCGTAAGAGTTGGCGATGTGGATTTCCAGGCCAGAGAACCTAGTTTTGTTGTAGAATCCAAAGTCAAAGTCATCAACACCAAACTTGCTGTACTTGATCTCAACATTTTTGTATCTTGCAGGGATATCAGACGTTGAATCGAAAGTGCCAGCCAATTGGGAGACTTCTGACCCATTGAGCATATCGTGAGATTGAATGCTCGATGATCTCGCCTTTTCGCTAAGGAACCGGGGAGCCTGTACACCAGGATTTGATGACTTATTCGGCTCACGGGTATTCTCCACGAGGTTTCTAGTGACCCTTCGAGGATTATTTCCGTACAGTCCCCATTCAGCCTTACTCAAGGTAGCCAGCATTTGAGAATCGAGTTTTGGGGGCGGTGCGGAAATTTCAGCGACAATTGGCGGCCATGCTGACAACAAGGCCTCTCTGTAGTAAGGCATGCCTATTTTGTTCAATGGTCTACGATACAACCAAGTCAGCTAACGATTCTCGATGTAATTGTTCATAGTGTACTTACGTGTCGCTATTCCAATCGATATCGGGCATGGTTTCCTCATGGCTAGGGAATTCTGGAGCAGTGCCTGTTGCAAATTGCACCTTGGCTGGTGAGCCCCAAAGATGCAGATGTCCTTCTCCGTCAGACAAGGCGATGGCTTCACCAGACGGTGCGATATCAACCATATTCAAGAATGACAGTGTTTTAGCCTGTCGTACTGTACTAGCGTTTGGGTTGACCAGGTCGACGACATGGATCTGGCCCTTTTGGGATACAACGATACTTGTTGTTGACATACGAGGGTGCATACGAACAAAGGCAGCTCCAGCGGGAAATGGTATCGGAGGTGTTGATATCATCTTCTTCACATCAAAGACGTTGAGAAACGGATCGCGCATCCAGGTTTGGCCTGAACGCAATGAAAATCCGCATGTGACAATGAAATCATGCTGAGCATCCATGTCGGATATCAAGGCTGAATGAGCATTCCAGATCTTGATGATGTTGAAATTTGTAGGGTCGATTATGTGCACGTTCCCTGTATCAGTAGCAGCATATATGTACTTGCTTCGCTTCATGATTCGATACTGGTGTTCTGTTAGGATGGTACGGACTACCTCACCCCTTGCTGTGTCGACGACTAACATAGTCTTTTGTAAGCCAGCAAGCAGCACTTCGTATGTTCCTTTGGAGGTATAGCTCATGCACTGGAGGTCGCTCATGGCCTCATGCCTAACATGACAGTTATTAGTTTCCGGTAGATCAACGCCTGGCTACAATGCGACAACAAACCTGATGTTCCAGATAGGCAGTCCGCCACGTTGAGCAAAGTTGAGCGTCTTCGATCCCAGAGCCAGAATTCCTTTGTCACTAACAAGAATCTGACGGACAGGTCCTTCCGCTGAGGGGTGGATCATGTATGAACTATAGCGCCTAAGTTCCGACCCAAAGAAAGAGGAGACTCGGCCCTGATATAACTTGTCAGTGGGTTGCATATGAAGGCGATGTTTCAATCTAGGCTTCACAGGGCTCGTTGGGGGGCAGTATTGCTTACATTGGTATAGCCTGTCCAGAGAAGCTCAGATGTAGTGTCAAAAAGCATGCATGTTAACAAGAGATTCTGAATGCCATTTGCTCCTTGTGGGAATGGTATCCGAGAGACCTAGAGAAGAGGTAAACATTAATTGAGTCCAGATATCGGAGTTAGGTAGAGTGGAGTTTATTCGGGAGCATACTTCATCCCAATCAGCATCCATTATATATGTTTAGCCACTGCCCAGTTATGTACTACTTGAATGATTGAGCGTACAAGGCTATTCAAGCTGTGATGAAGTTGAAACTAATTGTGGACGTTGTTTGTCTGGGATACAATATCATGGATGAAATTGGTGGAGGGACAAGGCTGAGTTGATTATGCTATATGGGGGGAATTGTGGACAAAGATTCAAGGGATCTTGTGTTGAAAGTCGCAATGGAGACAATTGCCTTTTTTGAAGACTTGGTAATCGGAGTTCTAGTGCTTAAAGCGCCTTCTCGAGATATTACTCTAGTCTGGCCAAAATAGTTGCATTTGGCTACCTATAGAGGGGCAAGTTGCCGATCTGCCGCTTGGTAACCCTACAAAACCCTAAGAGGGACAGTCAAGATATTTGACCAAACAACACCAAATGTGTATAGTATAACAAGCAGCTTACCAAATAAAAAAGCTTCAATACGTGATTTATACTTGTCGGTTAATTACAATATTTACGAAACTTGATACTTTTGGACATTGAAACAATGGCAAATAAATTCTAGAATGAACAATTTAAACATGCAACGGCTACCTACGCTTTATTTCCCGTAGCCACGACGACGCTTAGCTGCGACCATCATATCAATGAATTCGTCACGATTGACACCACCTTTTCCAGTTAAATCAGCTTGGGAAATCATGTTGACCATGTCAGACTCTGAGGCAGATGCTCCCTGCTTGATAGACTTATTCACTTGTCTCAGGTCATCTAGTGAGATAACACCATCACCATCTACATCAAACAAATCGAATGCCCGTCCAAGGTCCTCGCGAGGATCACGACTAGCCATGAGAGTTCCAGCTACTTCCTCAAATACGGGTGCTGTGATCCGAAGACTAGGTCCAGGGCAAGGCTCATTTTGCGGATGCCATGGCGGCGCAACGCCCTTAGTTGTGAGAAGATCATATACTCGAGCTTTTTGAAGGTCGAATCCAAGTGTCTTGAGCCCAAATTTAAATTCATGGAAGTCTAGATAGCCATCATGATCCTGGTCGAAAAGGTCGAACTATTTGGTTGCGCCGAAGATGGTAAGTTTGAGTGAATCAAGAAAGTTACGTGTGCTGACAGTTGCTATACTTACAGCTTGTGCGATTTCAGCGCGCTGGTCTTCTGTGATTTTCTGGCTTTCAGGCAACACGCTCTCCTGAGGCTCCTGTTGACGGCCGTAGCCTTCGCGGACCTGGAACGATACCCGATTATCGCGGGCATGCGACATAGCGTTGTGTGGGCGTTTCGGAGGCGTGCGAGGAACTTGGTGGGGATAACTCATTTGCGCAGTGGGCAAAGTGGTGATGGGATATAGCGTTGGAGTAATGGGATGTGCCTGTGACGATGACAGACGATGACAGACGATGCGAAGCCTGTGTGGATGCGATTGGCCCCTCTGATAGAAAAAGGAAGATATATCGGGCTTGACTCGTACAATGGAGCTTCAGATGCCCATCTAATCGGGTGTTGTAGCGTCGTTGACCCTGCGTGTAGGGAGCGAGCAGCTGAGCTTGTAGACACTCATTGCTATGGCATTTTTTGGCTGGTATGCACCTTCGTTGCTGCAGCACAGCTCTAATCTGATTGCGACGCGCCAGGAATTAAACGCGCTTCTGAGCACTAGCCCTTGTAGAATCGAGGTGCTGAGGCCGAATTAGCAAGAATTAGCAGCAAAAAAACAAGACCCTGTGGCTTATTCATCCACAGTAGTTGTATAAGCTCACAGAAGTGGATACTGCGCAGCCAATAAAAGGCGGAGCTGTGACGGGGCTACAATATAGGCTGGTTGAGCCTTGCCTGCCTAACTTTTTTTCCCATGAGAAAAATGTTGTTGGTTGCCCGGAGGAATTTCTTTCGAGCTTGAAAAGATCCGGTTTGTCGACTTTGATCAAACGAGCCGAATCAGAAACTTTCCATCGACTCCCTACGTCTTCTTTTTCTCCTTCATTTTTTCCTCGCTGATTGATCGACCTACTTCGTCACGGAGTATCCACGGGCTACGCGTGGACTTTTTATTTGTCTTTTTATTTTCTTCTTTTTCTTGGGATTTCTGCTTCCTATATTTTTGTCTCTAATTTACCAGCTTCACCAGCTCTCGATACCAGCCTCGCCACTTGAGCGCTTATTGTAGTGTGATTGATCATTGTCTGTCCTTCGCAGCTCACTCTCGTTTTTTTCTCTATTTCTCTAGGTGCGTCGGTACCGATGCTGGATTGCTCGATATTGTCAACCATCGTCAACATATCAGTGCTTACCATTGCTGCCACTGTGTAACTAACCAGCCGAAAACAAAACAGCGCGCCACACTCCTTTGCGACCACTTCCATCTCGTTGAGCATAACTGGCAATACAGACTATACAAATACCGCTCAGGACCACGCCATTGGTATCCATTCGCACAATTACACATACAAAAAAGATATCGTGAACAGGGCGATATCCCGAGTTTGCGATCGTCATGTCGTTCGGCGGTGGTTTTGGCGGCTTCGGCCAGTCAAACAACAATAACAACACGACAAACACTGGTGGTGGGTTTGGATTTGGCGCGAATAACAATGGCAATGCTGCCTCTGGTAAGCCGGGACATTAAACTTAATTATCATTATCACTCATCTCCGATTGCGTGGTCTGACAAGTGTAGCATTCGGAAGAAGTCGTTCGTTGTTCGGAAGTTCGAACAACAGTTCATTTACTGAGTCATTCACAAGTATAGTTGACATACCTAGAATATTCTCATACCCACCAGTGTCGAAAACCCAGCATATATAACTAACCCATGCGTCTTGATTTAGGAACCTTTGGCTCAACAAACAACAATAATAACGCGTTCGGCGGAGCTAAACCCACATTCGGCACACCAGCTTCTGGCGGTGGCGGTCTCTTTGGATCTTCATCTACTCCTACTACAAGTGCTTTTGGCGGCGGCGGCGGCGGCGGCGGCGGCGGTGGCTTCGGCTCAAACAACAATACGACCACCCAGTCAACATTCGGAAGTACTACTGGCGGCGGTATGTTCGGCTCCAGCAAGCCCGCGGCCACCACTGGAGGCTTCGGCGCAACTAGCAACAGTCTTTTTGGCAGCAACAACAACAACACTACGAATACCACCACAGGAACTGGTAGCATGTTTGGTGCTACGAACAACCCCGGCATTGGCAGCGTTGGCGATCCGCCAGGCTCCAATACCGTACCTTTCCAGGCCTGGCAGGAAAAAGAAGGAGCATCATCTACGGTGAACTGCTTCCAGAACATCCTGTTCCAAGACGCGTATAAAAAATGGTCGTCCGACGAGGTTCGCTTCACCGACTACGCCCAAGGCCGTCGCTTCGGTAACGCGTCTGGCGGTGGTGCATTTGGTGTGAGTGCTTTCGGTAGTGGTGCTTCCACTGGCTTTGGAACAAACAATAACACAAACCAGAACACTGGCTTCGGCACTACCACCACAACTAGCGGTGCTGGCCTTTTCGGTAGCAACAATACAAACAACACTGCTGCTACTGGCTTCGGTGCCAACAACACCAACCAAACCACTTCCACTTTTGGAAACAATGCTGCTGCTGGTGGTGGTGGTTTGTTTGGAGCCCCGAAACCCGCTGCTACCGGAAACGGCCTATTTGGGGGTGCCACACCCGCTACCAACACTACGGGTGGCCTGTTCGGAAACAACAACGCTGCGACCTCGAACACCGGCAATGCATTCGGCGCAACGAATGCGAGCACATTTAACCAACCCAACAACACTGGAAACAGTCTTTTCGGAAACAACGCGGCCAAGCCTGCTTTTGGTGGTGGAGGTGCCTTTGGCTCTAATAACACTGCTACCAACGCCGGTGGCTTTGGCCAGAACAATACGACTGCTACGACTGGTGCGTTCGGCCAAGCAGCAACCAACACGAACACTGGCGGTGGCCTATTTGGCAACAACACTGCCGCTACTGGAAACACTGGAGGTGGTCTCTTTGGTAGTAACAACACTACCGCAAATGCCACAACCACCAATGCATTCGGCGCTACCAACAACACAGCGAACACCGGCGGTGGCTTATTTGGAAACAACAACAACACTGCTGCAAAGCCTAGTGGTCTATTTGGTTCTGCTCAAGCTGCTGCTCCCGCTACCGGTGGTGGTCTCTTCGGTAGCAACCAGGCTAACACTATGACAACGAATGCATTTGGTGCTGCTAACAATGCCAACAACACAGCCACTGGAGGCGGTCTCTTTGGAGCAAAGCCTGCCACTGCTGGCCTATTTGGCGCGAACAATGCTACCGCCGCACCGGCTGCTGGAGGTGGCCTATTCGGCCTTGGTGCTGCTGCGAACAATACTAACCAACCTGCTACTGGTGGTTTGTTTGGAGGAATGGGCCAGAACCAAGCCAAGCCCTCCTTGTTTGGACAGCAACAACTTGCGGCTACGGGTGGCTTTGGAGCACAGAACAACCAAACTGGTTCCTTGTTTGGCGGTGCTGCTGCTGGAAACTCTATGCTTGGTCAGAACCAGTTTTCTGGCGTTCAGAATGCTGTCGGTGGGCCTCAGGGACTGAATGCTAGTATTAATGACGTCTCGGCCTACGGTAATGCTTCTCTATTCGCTGGCCTACCAGGCGGTGAAGTCTCTAACCCTGGACCTCTCGCTACTCCATTATCTGGAAAGGGCAAAGCCAAGAAGAACAACGTTCTACCCATGTACAAACTGAACCCAGCGTCTAGCTCGAGATATGCCACCCCCCAAAAACGTGGATTTGGATTCTCCTATAGCACATACGGTACTCCCGGTAGCCCTGCTGGTGGTTCGGTCAACACCCCTAATGGCCTTGGTCGCAGTCTGCTGAACTCTAGTTTCTCTCGTGGTTTGAGTAAGAGCGTGTCGACCAATAGTCTTCGTCGGACGTATGGCACGGAGGATAATGCTAGTGCCACAACAGCTAGTATCTCGAACAATAGCATTCTAGCTCCCGGTGCATTCTCCTCGAGCACGACATCGCGTCTTTACGGCGGTGGATCGAGCTTTGGAGGAAGCAACAAGAAGCTCATCATCAACCGTGATGTCCGCAGTGATCTATTCTCGACACCAACGAAAGACAAGCCACTTCTGGAGTCGTCCAGCTCTTCTGTCTCTGGCTCAACTGCCACCCGCAAGCTGAGCAAGCGCGTTTCTTTCGAAACTAATAGCGATGACCACGAGCAACTTCCCCAGGTTGCTGCCCCCAAGTCTCGTGTTTCTGCATTGGCATCTGGCGAGCGTGGCATCAAAGCTAGCGTAAGCATGCCATCTCTACACGAAGCTGCTAAGGGCAAGGAGCTTGCTATCGTGCATGAAGAAGAGAATGGCTCACCTGCTCCTTCCTCGGGAGATATGCTGCCTGGTGAGTACTGGATGTCGCCCTCTCTTAAGGACTTGCAGTCTATGAACCGGGTACAGCGCCAAAACGTCGAAAACTTTATCGTTGGACGTGAGAACGTTGGCCATGTTCAGTTCAAGGTCCCAGTTGATCTGAGCAATATTGATCTGGATGATATCATCGAGACTATTGTCATTCTGGAGACGCGGTCCGCCACTGTTTATCCCGTCTCAGCCAAGAAACCGCCTATGGGCCGTGGACTCAACGTCCCTGCTCGCATTACTCTCGAGCAGTCTTGGCCTCGTGGCAAAAAATCCACGTCTGATCCCAGGCGTGTAGCCAAGCACGTGGACCGCCTTCGCCGTATCGTGGATACTGAGTTCGAAGACTACGAGCCTGAAACTGGAGTCTGGACTTTCTCCGTCGAGCATTTCACGACGTATGGTCTTGACGACGATGATGAGTCCGAGCTTGATGGAGATGCATCCGTTATGGACGCCTCAGCACAGGCATTGCCTGCACCGATCGAGGCTAGCACAGACTTTGACATGCAGGCCACCTCCATCAGTCCTTCATCAGATTCCTTTGGCTCCGACCCCGACGATACCTTTGACTTCCGTCATAAGCGCCGCGCTCTACCGGGTGCCTTTGACCATGCGAACACGGCTGCCAAAGACGGCGAGCTGTTCCTTCCTATCCCCAACACCATGTCTTTTTTAGGGGATAGCTCCGTAGGTTTGGCGTCTAATCAGATCATGCTCTCTGTTGAGGAGAGTGATCATGGCGACGAATATGCCTCTTCCGAAGGTGAGGACATGACGGGTCTTCCCGCTGGAAAGCATCGTGCTACGGAGCATTACGACGACGACTTGTCTGTGTCTTCTGAGGGTGTTGATGATGAGTCGGAGGTTGAAACGGAGGAGGCCGAGTATAGCGCCGGTGGAGATATGCCTGGTGGTGGCGTATTGCGTGCGCGTATGCGCGCTCTGAAGATGACTGCTGGACCAGTCCGTGTCGAGGTCACTGATGGTGATGACTGGATGGATATGCTACAAAAAACAGTTAGTCCTGTAAAGCGCGATAGAGCTCTGGGCCGGGGCAACGACAACGCCCATTCCCCGTCTCTCGTTGAGCAACCTGCGATACTGGACGCCGAGGAACACGAGCCTCTTGGTATCGTCGGCGATGGACGCGGCTTTGCTACTACCATTGACCTGATGAACTCGTTGTTCGAGAAGTCGAAGCCCAAGCCACAGCCAGCGAAGACAAAGGGATTTGCTCAGGTGCGTAGTACTGCTTCTTTCATATAGAATGGTGTGCCGAATGGTGTACCCAGAACCCCACACATAATTGCCTACCATGGTCCATTTGCATTTCTAATACAACATACTATTTCCCGTAACTTATTTGCTGATTTTTGCTTTTTCAATACTAGTGGCCCTACGACCGTCAACCAAAGACCGCCGATGTACCCTCCAAAAATCCGCCCACCACCCGTGTACGGTGGGGTCCCGATGGCATTCTTGTTCTGGCATCCCAGCCTTCACACATAGAGTCTACCCTGCCCTCGAGCCATGACCAAAACGGTATCCTCGCGTTTCTGAAGCGTCGCCGTAACGACAATCTACCCGGAGTTCGATTCGCCAAGTTCTCCACAGACAAGGCAGCTCATCTCCTGGAAAATCATCTCAAGTATGCCAAGATCAATCTCGTATCTGGTGTCCCCAAGGCATCGCTTGACATCCCTTCATTCAAGGTGATGTTCCAAGATCGCAATACATCTGACGTTGCAGCTGCCTACGAGAAGCTGGTTTGGGATCTTGCAAGTATCCTTTTTGACCCTGTGGAGAACAACTCAGCTAGAGCACGCAAAGACAGACTGTCTGCTTTCTGGACTGATCTCGTAGCATCATCATGTGCTACTGAGGCTACTTTTTCCAAGTCGTATGAAATGAAGGCAGTAGCTTCGCTATCTGGCCACCGCGTTCAGGAGGCCTGCAAACATCTGCTTGACGGCAAGAACTTCCATCTTGCGACGCTTGTGTCTCTTATTGGTACTGACGAAAAGCTGAAGCAAGATATGGAGAGCCAGATTGTGGAATGGAAAAGCTCCATGTTGCTTTCCGAGTTTTCGGAGCCGATTCGTGCCATTTACGAGATGATGGCGGGTAATGTGTGTGTTTGCGATGGTGTTAAGGGAGTACCTCCCCATGACCGCATAGATCCATTCATCATCTCACAGAAGTTCTCTCTTGACTGGATGCAGGCATTTGGATTACGTCTATGGTACGCTACGTCCCCTAGTGATGACTTGGTGGTGGCCATCCGCAAGTTCTACAATGACATCAAGCAAGAGCGTGAACCTTTACCAGCGCCGTGGTTCATCAAGCAGGGCATCAGTCCTCTGTGGCAAGACGAAGATCGTAGCATCCGCCAGGACATCCTTTGGGGTCTTTTGACTCTGTATGCCGATGTTGATGCTGATCTCCAGTCTGTAATTCGTCCGGAGAACTCACAGATGTCGCCGCTTGATTGGCGGTTGTCTTGGCAACTTGGACAGGCCTTGACATCCAGCACTGACATTTCCTTTGGTGACAACACAAGTGGCAAGTCTGACTCTGCTACAGTATCTTTTGCGGCCCAGCTTATCGGTGAAGGCAGCTGGTTGCAGGCTATCTTTGTGCTGCTGCACCTGAGCAACGCCGAGTCTCGTGCTAAAGCCATCCGTGACGTCCTCACGCAAAACGCCGGCCTTATTGGTACTGAAAACGATGATATATATAACACATTGACTCAGGTTTTCAGGATCCCTACGTCCTGGATCTGGGAAGCTAAGGCGTTGTACATGCGTAGTGTATTACACGATGCTCCTAGTGAGGTTCGTTGCCTTTTGCGTGCCGGCGCCTTCCCGGAGGCTCACCACCGCTTCACTGAGAAGGTTGCGCCCCTGGCAATCATTGAGCGTGACTACAAGCTACTCGCCTCTATCATGGCCGAGTTCGAGGGTCGCGAAGATGCTATTCCAGATTGGTCTCTTGGTGGTGACATTTATAACGATTTCTTGTCGATTATCACTGCTAAGAGCAAGAAAGAAATCGTTCCGGCCTCCGTACTCAATAAGCTCTTGTCAACCCTTCCAGCTATGCAAGAGGCTACTGTCAACCAAGGTGCCATTGTTAGCGCTTCGGCATCTGAGATGAGCACTGTGGTCGCTCGTATCGTTACTGAACTGAACCAAGTAAGTCTTGACTGTACAACGCGTAATTATATATCATATTGCTGATACTAACAACTTCAAATAGGAATCGCTGACTTCTCGTGTCTTGTCTCTTCCGCTTACCGAAGACGGCCATCTCAAGCACTCGGTTGATCTTAGCGTATCTTACTATAAGAGTATCATGGCCCGGTAATCCTATGGTGTTCGACATACCGAGTGTTGTCATGCCTTGGAGAAAAAACTTACGTCCTTTTTTATATTTTTAACGCGCAGTCGGAGTTTCCCATCATCAGCACCATGGAGGAAGGACTACTTCACAGGGACTTTGCTTGCCATATTCATCTTGCTCATTGGACTACCCCTTGTTGTTTTTGGTACTGTATCTTCTTTGGGGTGTCTGCCATATGTTAAATGCGACATTATCTTGTTCCATTCTTTTTCTTTTCCCGTTCTACTTTTGTTGAGTTTTGCCTCGTCTTTCTTTGTTCTTTCTTCTTGTTGTTTTTTTGTCGATCAAGCCTGTTGAAACTTGACTTGATGCTATGGGGTAGATATTTTGTTGCTACTGTTAGCATTGGGAGACTTGGGATATTTTGTTTTACTAGAGTATTATTATCAGTTGAGGATTTTTCATATATCATAAAAAATTGTTGTACGAAGATATTTGATTTCTTTTTGGTGTCTAAAAATTAGCATTCTTGTATATGCAACTAATGTACATGCAAGGGTACTTTCGATTTATGAAGAAGATATAACATTGCCAGCTCTTGAGTTTTGAAAAAAGGTACATATTGTAGGGCAGGACGCCTTTTGCTACCATCTATAGCATCCCTCTAGCAACACTACAGAAAGTAATTCAAGTAGTGACGCGAAACGGAGGAGAGACGATATATCGTGTGTAGTAAGACAGGGCATAGTTCTTGGATGTATCAAATAGAAGTGTAGATATCCCGAGAGTATTTTCCCATCAAATCCCGGCCAATTCGAGTGTGATGGCTGATTTTTCAATGAATATATTCTCATGGTCGTGACAAAGGTTGCAACTAACGCCGTTGCTCGAGTAAATACGTTATGTAATCAATAGATGCTTGCAGTATATCAGTATGTGTATGTACATATATGATAGCCATGCTTGTATCTTAAAGGCTGTTGCCTGCTGTGATATATAGTTGTGGTCAATATCATTGTTTGGGAACTGAATTGAAGATGACTAAGCACACTGACAGTGTTGCACCAAAGCCCCAATATGTCTGTGGGACCAATTGTGTACTTGAACTTCATTAGTGATAATTTGTAAATGCTTGTTCTTTTTGATTATGCCACACAAATTCTTCTACCATGCGTCCAACTTACCAACGTCTTTTCGGTCAGACGACGCTTCGTCTATCACATGAGAATCCATTGGTAAGTTTTTTCTTTTTCTTCATATATGCTACTCTTTTATGGTTCTTGCAAATAACCATGAAGAATATATGATTGTGAGACATGAGAGAGAATGCAGACAGGACATCTAACATGATAATCGGTCGTGCCTGGTATTTCGCTCCATCATATAGGGACTACCAAGATCTGGAACTCCCCCGAACTGGCCTCGACTGCCGAAGCGGAAACAGATTCGAGGTGTAGATAAAGTGATTGCCGTATCTTCGGCTAAAGGTGGTGTAGGGAAGAGCACGATTGCTGGTATGTATCACATTGATATATAACGCTTGTTTTATACATTGAACAGTGGACTGAATATTCCATGTACTGACGTACACGTGATTATTCACAAAAAAAAAAAGCCAATCTATCATTGTCGTTTGCTCGCATGGGACTAAAAGCGGGAATTCTTGATGTCGATATATACGGCCCTTCGATACCCACCATCTTCAACTTGAATGGCGAGCCAAGGCTATCAGAGTGTAATAACAATCTTCTTATTTTCCTTTTTTTTTTTTCTTCTTCTTCTTTTCTTCTTCCCAACTACATAATATATGTGACTAATTACCAACTATCTGAGACAGTCAACCAACTTGTCCCGCTTGTAGGCTACGGCGTCAAGACCATGTCAATGGGCTATCTGGTAGGCGAGGACCAGCCGGTAGTCTGGCGTGGGCCGATGGTCATGAAGGCGTTACAGCAGCTTCTGCATGAAGTCGATTGGGATGAACTCGATGTGCTTGTGCTGGATCTCCCTCCTGGCACTGGTGATACTCAGTTGACCATCACACAGCAAGTCATTCTAGCTGGTAAGGTTCCCCCTTATACGAATATCTCTTATACTTATGTATTTCCTGTTTTGCTGACGCGCCAAAACTACGATATAGGTACTCTTATAGTGTCTACCCCGCACACTCTAGCCGTCAAGGATGCTGTCAAGGGAATCAATATGTTCAAGAAAACCAATGTCGATGTCTTGGGCTTGGTTCAGAATATGTCTCTCTTTACGTGTCCAAAATGTAATCACCACTCGCACATTTTCGGTACGGAAACAAAGATGACGAGCCTATGCCGGGAACATGATATCCCGTTTCTGGGTGACATCCCACTTGACCAGGCTATTGGCCATGACGCTGATACAGGCCGTCCAACAGTGGCAGTCTCTCCGGACAGTGATAGGGCACAGGCATTCATGAACATTGCTAAGCAACTAGCAGATAGGATTGGACTCAGTGTACGGTCTTGAAAATAATAACATATTATCTATATAAAGGCGTGGTTGTTCTTTCATTCGCATGCTGGCATTGTGGTAATGGTACATTAGCTTACTTGCCGTAAGATACCAATACCAAGACCAACACCATTCTTTAACGTTTTACTAGAATATCGTGATAAAAAGATGAAAAGAAAATCTCCTTTTTTTTGGTTAAATGAAAAGTGTACTTGACTTAACTATACCGTTGATTTAGCGGGCATATAAATGCCAGTTATAAAGTACTATTACGTGGCCACGGCTTACGACGAAAGCGACGGGAGAAGATCGAAATAGAGTTCATACCACTATGTTAGTATCTTGGTTTCTGGCGTATGAGAAGAAGAGATACAAACGGTGCTACCGCATTCTATCGGGCGTGGTAACAAAAGAAGAAAGAGAGTAAAACGGCAGGTTCCTTGGAATAAGAAGATGCTATATCTATTCTATATCTTCGCCTTGTTGGTAGATGTGTCGCGTGCGTGCTGTGTCTTTGCGCATGGCCTTTCCGGAGCCCGTAAATCCGACTAAGTGTGACAGAATTAAGTGTTAGAGTTTGATGTACAAACTTATGTGGGTGTTTATGGTTCCAAGTGTCGTTGGTTCGGATCAAACTTACCGCGTCCATTGATTCCGTCCGGCGTGCGGAACATGCTGTCCTTTTTGTTATTCTTTGCGAATTTCGATTTGGTGCTAAATTCTTGCCACTTAGACTTGTTGCTTTCGAGCTCTTTGTTAGCCTTGATTTTCTTGGCTTTTCGCGGCTTTTCGCCTCCGTCTAGAGCATTCTGTTGTGCCTGCATCTTAGCAATCTGTTCGGGGTAAAGACTAGCTGCAGCAGATACTACCGTGCCATTTGCGGATGAACCACTGGGGACGTTTGGAAGAGGAGAGAATGTTGATCTTGAAGAGACTACTGGTGTACCGGCTCCCGACCCGTTCGGTTTATATGCTGCTGTGGACGGCGCAGAAGCGGCAGCGCTGGCATTTGACGATGTGGTGGGATTGTCGTCTTGAGTACTGTCGGCCTTTCGCTTGTTGCTGATAGGCTTGATATCTCGTGCTCTCACAGTCTCGGTGTTGTCGTAGCTCTTGAACTTGACTATATACATGGGCGCTGAAGCAGATCCTGTGATTGACGTGATGCGCGCGGGATAGAACCCACGGTCACCTGACACCCAACGGGCCATGACGGTGTCGTTTACTTGGAACACGAAGTTTTCCTCCTCAGCTGTGTGGTGCGCCGCTGGAACATCACGGGTGGAAGCGGCCGAAGGCGGTGGCGGCGCTTGTTCCGCTTCAGGTTGAATCTCTGCTATCGACTCGTCGAGCAGCGCTATCATCTGCTTCAGCTCGTCGTTTAAAGCCTTGAGCTCGGCATTTTCGGGATCATCTTTGAGTTGAGAATCTACAAGATCGAACTATAGCGAATCGTATGCAGTTAGTTATCTAGCATCAACACGATAGCTAGCATTTTACATGCTGTGAGATTGGACGTGACATACCTGTTCCTGATAGACCAACCGATCCTGCTCGAGTTCGGCTTTGCTAGACATTGTCAGGTTTGTGGTTTGAATATATGCGACAAGTGTTTTTTGGCCGTAAGATGGAGAAAGAATATGACCTGAAATTGATGATGCGACGACAATTTTCCTGGTTGGGGTGGTTAAGAATTAAAACATTAGATTAAAAAATAAACTAGTAGTAGCCTTTCCATGCGACCACTATCAAAAAGTTGGTGCAGACAATTTGCCTTACGTAATACATGCTACTTGGACATCACGTGACAGTAGTGACGATATAGCAATTCTACATGTCAAGATTGGGGACTTGTCTGTGTATTGCAATAAACTACTCTATTATTGTCAATCTGTACTTGATAGTAGAAAAATGATATCACGCAATCAATAAAGTCACTACATCACTACATGATTTACACGAGTTTACTTTGGACAAAATGGTTGGTATAGCTGGATATATATAATTTCAAGTACTGTCTATAATGTGCCAGTTCCAACCTGGCAGTGTAAACAATTATAACAGCAAGACCGGAGTGGTAAAAACCATTGAGAACAACTAGCTATAACGAACAGTATAGCTGAAGCTATGCACGATCAAATAACCATTGCTGATAAGCAGATATGAAGAAATGAAACCTGAGTAGAGTGGTACCTGAGTAGAAAGAAAGAAGAAAAAAAAGCCAGATATCATAGTATCGATGTCCAACATGACCTTCAAAGGGTAAGGATAAAACAAAAGCAAGATGGAAAAAGAAGAATTGCCAAGTTCCAGCACAGTGGTATAGCGGCAAAATGAAGACATGGGAATTGCAGAAAAAGAGATACAAAGAGAGAACAGCAGCAAAGTGGTATAAATCAAAAAAGACAGTTTTGGTACGTGTAATTATGTACACATACGCTTCTATAGTGGTCGTTCATCATAGTATGTGTTTGCACTAGACATAAAGTGTGTTTAGGCAAACTACATTTGGGCTCGAATGCAAGTCCGTAACACCGTGGTAATCGTAAAAAGAAAAAGAAGAGAACAAAAAGAAGAGAAGAGAAGAAGAGAAGAGAAAAAAAGGAATAAGAAACCGGGTATGGCAAATAGATGATATGAGAGGCGGGTATGAAATATGAATATTGGGGCCAATGGATAGATGGGAAATGTGGCAGTCGAGATTGACCGCGAGCAGGCGTGTAGTCGCAACAACGAAGCTGCTTCTATAGCTCTAGCGATGTCAAGATATCTTACAACACAGTGTAGTACGGTAGATGGGGGGTACTTTGTGTGGCCAGTGCTGCCTATTAGGCGTTGGTAACGGCTGATATGCGGGGCATTCTCGCGGTGGCGGGCGTTCTGGGCAATGAATATGCGTCGGGCAGCTCAGCGGGTGCTCCGTACTGCGACTGGTGATACTGGGACGACACGCTGTAGTTGTAGCCTTGGTTGCTCACGGCGCCGGGCGAGGTTGACGAGGAAGCCATGGCAACGCTTGAGTAGGCGGCAACGGGCGACGGGGTGTTGTTCACGGGAGGGTGCGAAACGATGACGCTGGGGGACAACTGCATAGCGGGATCGTGAGTATGCGAGAACAATGAGACTTCCTGCATACTGCTGGGAGATGAAGCGCCAGCCATAGCAGGAATGCCAGAGTAGGCATAGGCAGTAGTGGCCATGTATCCGTCGCTGTGGGGTAGGTACGAGGCACTAGGGGACAGGAAGCCACTGGTGACAGTGGCGGTAGTGACAGGGACATACGATGCCGAGATGGGCAGACTCAGTTGGTTGTGCTGGGCAGACGGCGATGAGTAGGCCATCTGCGAGCCTGAGTATTGCATGTTCTGCGTCGCCATCGCAGGGTCCGAGATGGTGCGGTTGTTTGGAGGGAGTTGGTGGGAAGCGCTGCGGGAATTTCTATGCCGTCTACGGTTTCCAGGAGCACCACTGCTGTTCTGGCCCTCGAGTCTATCCTCCCGCTTACGCTTGCCTAGATGTGGAGAAGCTGTGTTAGTGGCCCGGGTGAATCAGACATCATACTACGGAGCGTTCATTGTTGTCAGTGCGGACAGGGAGGGCTGGCGACATACGGTAGTTTCTCTGGGCAATGCGGTTCTGCAGCCGGCGGCGGGTGGCCAGGTCGGACTCCTTGGTCCAGTCTTCGTCGGGGCGAGCCTCGGAGCAGAAGGCGCTGCTGGTGTGGCCGTTGTGGCCCATGTTGGCGGAGTGGCGGCGGTGGGGTCTGGCTTCGGCGTTCGGCGGACTCAGGTGTTGATCGGCCGGCGCAGATGCAGACGCGTTCTGCTGCGCGTAAGTGCTCATGGGCGGGAAGGCAGAGCTTGCAAAGCCGGTCACAGGGTTGTTGGAGTATGCGTGGTGGTAGCCCTGGCTGGGCGGCTCAAAGGACATGCCATTGTTGTTGTGGCTGTTGCTGTAGACGACGCCCATCATGTTGCTGTGGCTCTGTAGACTGGGCAGAGACTGGGCCGGGACGGCGTGTCCAGAGATGGGAGATCCGTCCAGAGAGCCGTTGTAGGGCGAGCCGTGGACAGAGGCCTCGCCGAGGGGAGAGCCGCCAGCCTGCGGGTGGCTGCGGAGAGAAGCAGCGGCCATGTCGCCGTGGGCCATCTCCTGCGAATGGCGGAAGCCGTGTCCGAGATACTGGCTGCCAGGAGTAGAGGGCTGGTTGCGGGAAGGGTGGCGGCTCATAGTGACACCACGTGGGATACTAGAGGAGTGGGTGCGGACCATGGCAAGACCGCCGCTGTTGCTTTCAGCGAGACTGACACTCAGGCTGGGCGGGCTGATGAATGGAGTTGGCAGTCCGCCGTGGATAGGAGGAAGTGAGCCGGCCATCGCGCGGAAGGTCGCAGTTAGTGGCTGGAGACTGGCGATGCTAGCAGACAACAATATGTGCGTGGTGTTATCGTCAGACTAGGAAACGCAGTGACAGCCGAAGAAGAAGAACACACAGTCCTTGGTATGCTACTATACAGCAGAAAGGGAAGAAGAAAAAAGACGAGACAGCAGAACAGGGCAGACTTGTGGTGCTTATTAGTGATAGGTCTTTCTGGTAAGCTTTGCAAGACTCGATAAGACGATATAACAAAGAACGAGAACGAGAATGAGAACGATGAAGAATGCTCCGATGAAGACAAAAAGACCATAGACCGGGACATGCAAAATGAGACGCGGGAGTCGAGAACCTTTTATGTTAGAGTCGCTAAGATATGAAATGCAGCATGAGTGAGCACTTCCGCCATCGACGTGATAGGCCAATAGAAGAAAGAGACATAGATAAAAAGGCTAAAAGCTATTACAGAGTTGAAAGACCTAGAAAGTCCAGCTATATCGCGGCACATGCGTCAATCCAATCATGGCTTCAAACTTCTAAGCCTGGCAACTATTAGTGCTATATCGCTTCACATCAAAAGCTTTGCCCTTATTAGCCCAGTTTAGGCAATGGACATTTATTGCAGCAGACAAACAGAGTGGTGGGGGTGTGGTTAGAACAGACCTGTACTGCCAGTGCTGCTAGTGCTGCCTGTACTGCTAGTATCTATATGTACTATGTACAGATATAGTGGTATCCTGTATTGCTCCCAGTCAAGGCAATCGAGGACAAGCCCAGACGCTTAGATGCAGCATTTCCATTTTGACGGGAACGACAAGCTACCCTAACACGCCAAACTCTCTGGGCACGTCCCAGCGATAACGAACAGGCCTGGCCTCGCCAGACCTCGTCCTTGCCGCCACTTGGCTTGGAGATCGCATCCAACAAGTCTGTCTTGCATGCTTCACCGGCCCAGGTTCGCCAGTCCGTGACTACAGACATACTACAGATATACTACAGACATACAGATATACAGGTATGTTGTATGGACAGAGTTGCAGCTTGTTCGACATCGTGGCAGCACCGGCAGACATGCCTCCTAGAGAGCCTCAGCATACCTCTACAACCATACTCTCCGTTCCACATCATCTTCTAACTGCTCTGATAGCTACAGTCCCCTGCCAGAATGGGGCCGGCTACTTAACACGGACAGGGTAGAGGGGGCGGTACCAAAAGCTTCCCAGACAGCGTGTGATTCTGGTCTGGCAAGCTGTCGGCCTACCCTTTTCCGCCAAATGAGAAAAGGCTTGAGCAGATGCATGAATAAACAAAAAAAAACAAAAAAAAAACAAAAAAAAAACAAAAAAAAAGACCTGATATAGCGGTTGAAGAAACCAAAGAATAAAGTGACAAGGACACACGAAATATGTATACACCCTGTGCTCTTAGTGCTAGACAAAGTATCCGGAGGTACAGGCTTAACGCCGTAGGCCGTTAGCTCACAACCCGCCCTGTAACCTGGCCCATACACAGCTGCAACTGCGCTGTGGTTAGTGTAGAGTACACGTACAGATATAGGGCATTACAGCACCCACCGCCGCTCAAAAAACACGACATTCAGGGCCTAACGTGCCAAGAAGCAACCTTTTTCCAAGTCGTTGAGGCCTGGCTCTTTTCTTTTCTTTTCTTCTCATCAACTCCTCTTCATCTATGAAGCAACGAGACGGAATAGACGGAGCGGCTCAAGGCCAGATACACAACTTCAAAGAACTAGCGAGCCGTCTGTTCTTTTCTCATATTCGATCCCTCGGCAGTATACCATCGTAGCCATAGTACATGTCTGCATGTAGCATCGTGACAATACAATCCAGCTAGTCCATCAGCCTTCGCAAATATCGGTGTTAGCCTCTCCTTGAAGCCACTTGGCTATCACAAAGCTGCCTTCCACTCAGGACTTGATGGCAGTAACGATACGCCTGTACAGATAGCTGTACACCACAAGTATAATCCTTCCTTTTATATCGATGGTACTGAGCCACCCCCCACCCCCCCCTACCAGAAAGGACCGCAGATGGACTGAAGAAACAGCAAGAAGAAAAAGAAAAGAAAAACAAGGACGGCATGCCAGAAGCAAAAGTCGCCGATGGGCTCGACAGAGACTCATGATGAGCAAACCGGTCAAGCATTCCGTGTATGTATCCGTCAGTCTGCTTAGCTGTCCCCTTTGGCTACTGACTGGCGAACTGGCCGGCGAGTATCTTTGGGGAGACTTCGTTGATGCCGCCAGTGATCTGATACTTGTCTCGGTTTTCTGAGTATTGTTCAAGTCCCTCGCGAGAAGAGAAGAAAAGAGCCCTTATAATCGATCCTGGCTTCTCTCTCTTTGTCACTTGGCTATAGGGATCCCTCCCTCCAGGACCTGACAGTTTACTCCAGTCAGAAGATGCTAGCAAGGGAGTGAGAGATATCTTGTTTTCTCCGGAACTAGACGCAGTAGGCTTTGTGAAAATGGGATCGAGGCTGAGGTCGGCAAAGCTACAAGTCGCAAGAGTGCAAGTTTCCGTACTATTTACGGGTGGTTTTTTTTTTCTCTTTCTTTATTCTTTTTGCTGGTCGTGCTGTGTCACTAGACATACAAGGAGTCCTTTGTAATATATATATGTATAAAATAAAATAAAAACCCTAGCAAGGAAACATTTGTTTTGTGTTGTTGCCCAGCTAGAGTGCTGAAAGACTCCCCATCAACCCATCGACTAGGGTGTAGTGGGGGGAGTACGACCATGAAGCTCTAGCCTGTGGCCTTGCCTGTGAGCCTGTTTCGCCATCTTTGAGGACAATGCTGGTTGCTTGAGTTGTCTTTGTTATGCCGTAGACATGTCCTTTTTTTCCGTTATTTACTACTGTTCATGTACACAGAATGCACTGATGGTTGATCGTCCAGGCCGAGTTTCGCTAGTTATAAGCAAGCAGTATTAGGGTACGACTAAGTACATTTGATGCCGCGTACAGAGGAGGAATGGAAGACTTGGAGGAACAAGCTTCAGGAAGGTTGGCCTCCCTTTGTTACAAGAGCACTAAAACAAGTAACCCTCGTTCGCGGGCTATATCTGTATTATTTGAACCCCTAGTACCTAGCAGACTCACTAGTAGACGGGCAAGCAGGCGCCTGAGACCAACTAACATGAACTAACGATTTAATCATTATACAGGTGAGAGTAGCGAGCTATGGCAATCAAACTAAAACCCGGAAAATGGGCAAATTTGAAGATCCGTATCCGTATCCCATACATGTAATCATGTATCCGTATCTGTATAGTACATATGTACATACATGCTTGTTTTAATCGAGCTTAGCTACCTTCAAAAAATGTAAGCCAATCTGTCGCCAAAATGACAAGCCAAGGGCACCTAAGCACTTGGAACACTAGATCAAGTCAGTCGAAATTATAGCATGTACATAGCTAATTAGCAGCTAGCCTCGAAGGGACCAAGCCGGGCTAAGCTTTAGGGAATGAACCATAGAATCCAAACTGCCCGAGGGCGCGGATATGGATCTGGGAAAATCTGCGGTACGACACGCAAGGCTGATTGACGGTAAGCTGACAAGGCAATGGAAAGGGAAAGAGAAAGTGAAAGTGAAAGAGAAAGGGAAGAAAGACATCTCTCTACGTGCATACTTTGCCGTCCCAATCTCAAACTTCGCAGGGCCTAGACAGATATCTGTACAGAGTAGAAGCAGGCATGTCGGCGAGTGCGCAGGATTTGGTACGATCAAGGCCCATCTGACTCTCTTGAGACGGTTCTTCCTGATCTTTACTGAATGCATACTTATTATCTACCACTAAATAGTACAGAACGGCTCTTGTAAGTGATGGAACACTAGATATGTGGATAGATGTCCGTAATATGCAGCATGTAATGTACATGGCATGGGGAATATCCTGGCTTAGACGGCGGCTAGTAGTCGGCGAGGCCATGTACCGGTCTTGGCATCCCAGTGGTGAGGATCACGATAATGCCTTGATATCATGTTCAAGAGGATATGTAGGCCGTAATACGGGCGTATCAAGGTGTTATATCTGTATACATAAACGTTTCGACGGCTAGTAGTAGAAAAGTAGACGATAAGTTTCCGAGTCGTGAGAGGAGTGAGCCCTAGAATGAAACAGAGCAGAAGAGATAAACGGCAAGACTTGGTACATAGTGTGTTCATTATACTCAGGCAGGCAATGTGGCCGCCATTTTTACTCTTTATTTTTCGATGCCTCGTGACAGACCTGCCTGGAACGAGAGAATGATATGTGCATATATCTGTAGAAGCACAGGGTGTGTGGGTATACAAGTCGATTTGCCCGTTTATAGGAAATGTGGCTCATATAAAGACAAGAGTAAAAAAAAAACCCTTGAGAAGAAACGAAACAAGAGAGAGAAAAAAAAAAACAATAAAAGAGTGCAGCAAAATGACGATTGGTTGAGTGCGTGGCTGTGGTCTAGAATATCCAAACATCCAAAATTCGAAAAAGGCGGGGATCAGCAGCTTCAGGACCACACTAGGCAGACCCACTATAAAACAAAGAAAAATAAATAGAGCAAATAGTTCTTTCTGCCTTGTCGCTCCTTCCCTGAACCGCCCAACGATTTGAATTCCTTTCTGGGACTCTTGACAACTATACATAACAGTATTTATACACAGATTATTCTTATTATAATTTTTTTGGAAGCCAAACTGCATGTGAATTTAACAGCAAAGAAATATCAGAAACCTGCTACAAAAAAAAGTAGCTACTCGGAAACAAAACAAGAGAATCGAACCCAAAAAATAGGATGCTATAAACGACAGGGACCACAAACAGAGAATCTCTGGATCAATGACGCAGTAGGCTCACGTATCATTATAACTGAGTCTGTATTAGTAGACAGTGGGGGCATAAAGGCTAGAACATGTAGTCCAGCCTTTCGTTTTCTTCGGTTACTTATTACACGTTGTTGTTTGTCTTTTTTTTTTTCTTCTCAAAATAGCATGAAATATTCGAATGCTAGACAAAGACTAGGATCTACGTACAAATAATACCAGTCTCTGGTTCTTTGGATCCGGGTTCAGCTTGCCATCTAACCAATCTTTCACAGTGTACAGCATGCTCTAGAAAAAAAAAGACGACGAACTTGAACTTGCAATGTCTATACATAGCTTCTGATCTGCTACTGCATACGATTATACGCACTATCTAATAATATATCCCCTACACTTACAGGCGCAGAAATCCTATGGAGGTGCTGGCCAGTAAAAGAACGGCCTCAGTATATCGAATATGCTGCACCTTTTGGCTGGAGTTAGAATAGCGGCGTGGAAAGGGAGGAAGGGGCTGGTTATCTGCAGTACTTTGCTCTGTATTCAATATATAGTGTACAGTATTCTGTAGTACGTCGATGGACACATGTTCCATCTCGTCAAGCTGTCGTGTTATCTCACCTTTCTTTTTTCTTCATTCTCATTACGTATTCTTTTTTTTTGGGGGCTATAACTCCAAGACAAAGACACCGGAAACAAGGTCGACGGAAAATATGTAGTAGAAAGAGTCATAAGGATGATAATTATAGCCGTGGATACGGCAGGGCAGGGAGAACAAGAAAAAAAAAAAGAAGAACGAAACAGAATAGATTATCACAGCCATGGTGAGACATGTACGGCTGGGTGTGGGAGACGGGCTGCAGAGGAAGCTTGGGAATCTAATTCCGTAAAACAACTACTACTAAGCAGAGTCGATCAGAGGCACACACACACACACAGTAGCTGGTGGCAGGTGACCACGAAAGGCGAGATATTAAAACTAAAGATAGAGTCGTGATAGGTCGTTATGAGAGGAGGGTGTGGAACATAGAGCCTATCAATGGGCTTGGACAGCCTGTCTACAAAACAGGCTATACAGATACAGATATAAGTAGATACATAAAATATCTCTATAATTGAAAAAAGAGCCAACCTGCAGCTGGTTCCGGGTGGCAACCCTTTCTTCGTTTGTGAGTCCAATAACGCCCAACAAAACAAAACATGATACAACACAACGTATTGCACAACGGTAGCCCGATGGAAGCAAAACGCAGAACAAAAGTGGCCACCAAACACTGATAACCGATGGGAAGCTGAAATAGAACTATCTGTATAGCGTTCTGTGACTCGACATCGAGTATGTCGGTAGCACAGTGTAGCGCACAGTGCGTTTGGTATAATTGTGGTTTGTGTGTGTGTGTGTGTGTACGCGGTTTTTTTTTTTTACTGTTTTTGATTTTGTATTTTCCATTTTCTCCTCTCCAGGATTTAAAACATACAACTGTGTGACTCTATCAGCTAACAAATCAAAAATATTTCCGAAGACTGGCCCGTCCAACAACCACACAGATCAAGCCATATTTTTCTTGGGCACTCTCTTATGGAATCTTTCATGGGTAGGCAGACATACATATGCAATGCAGGCAGACAGGCGCAAGATGATAGTTGGGGAGGCTGAGGCAGCATCTAATAGCACATCAACATGCATATAGAGTGCATATGGTGAGTACCTGTATAGTACATGTATATATCTGTATCTGTAGTGTACGCATACTACTTGGAAGGACTTCTTCTAACTGAAATGTCGGTCCCATACCGGTGAAGGGAAATGGAGACAACAAAGGGTAAGCTACAGAAAAACACAGCCAGAAAGATATGATTAAGGCCAAAAACGAAAAGAAAAAAAAAACCGCCGCAGCAAGAGTTATACAATATGTAGATTATACAAGATAGGAGATGCCACAGTAAAAAAAAGATGGAGCTGCAAATAAAAGCCTTGGTTATGTCTTGAGAGAGGCATCGTTCTTTTGGGATAGTTGTGGATTTACTTGATACTTGAGTAGACAAGATGGGAAGAGTAACAAAAGAAAGACCAGTATCAGTTCGTCTGGTTATTAAAGAGGAAAGCGCAAGGCTGAGAGTGACTGCTTATCAGATAACAATTTACAACCAATTAAAACTGCCGCTGAAACCCATAAGAACAAAACATCAAATAGCATCAAGAGACACGGTAGCAAGGCTACCACCCAAGATTACGCTATGCTACGTAACAGACGAGCGCAGAAAGAAGGCCTGGGCAAAGTTCCATGGAAGTCTTACTGCAGAAACACTCCTGCATGCCCTTTCTTTTTTTGTTCTTCTTTTTTTCTTGTGATAATCCGGACGGGGAGGGGAGCCTTGGGAGGATGAAACCTGCGGAGAGCCTTCAAAGTTCGGGTTCAGGCTTAGGCAGTTGAGTGGCTGCGTGCTTACGCTGTTTTGATCACTTTGATTTGATTTGATTATATTTAACGTCTACCTAAATGCTGTTTTGATCACAGTAATACAGATGTCTGTATATTGTCTTTGTGTCTTCATCTGACAGAGATGGCCGGCGATGCCATGAATAGTCTTTTACCGGGCTCTTTTTGTTTCTTTTCTAGGTAAGCCGATGACGATGTGGCAGTGGGTTAGACCTGGGCCATCATGTGACTTTCCCTAGTCTACTGAGCACAGCCAGTGTGTTTGCAGACAATTGTGACCTGTTGCATCTGATTAGTACTGCTTGAATGCAATTATACTTGGCTACGGTTACTGCGGCATCTCAAAAAGGCAATCCATAGTGGACCGGGCTACTGTAACAGCGAGACCAAGGCCTGGACTTTGGAGGGTGGCAGACGAGAAAGATTCATTGGGCGGCCTGGAGCCTAACCAAAGCACACACACAAAAAAAGAAGAAGGAAAAAAAAAAGGTTCCACCATGATATCAGGAATAACGAGGAAAAATAAAACAAAAAGTCTCCGAACCGAGTATTTGTTTTGCTCGACAAAATCTGAGACGTGGAGAGAGAACAAAAGAGCTTTTTTTTTTTTTGGTTTATTTGTTTTGTGTTGGTGAAGGCCGAGTAGAGGGAGGGGGAATACGTACGGAAAAAAAAAGAAAGAAAAAAGAGATAGATATCAGAAAGGATGCTACAATGCCGCTGATAAACCACAACATGGCTAGTCTGTTGTACACGTCGTAAATCAAAGCATGCAGCCCAATGATTTACTCGGCGAATTGGATTGTGACGTTCTAGTTCTGTAAACTCATAAAGCAGCCTCATTTTTAGTCAAAAGGCATTTATTTACCTTGCGCAAAGCAGGCTTTTTGATCCTCTTTTCTTAGCACATAGCAAATATGTACATGTCTGCTAGTCTTCAAAAGTACCAATATGAATATGATTTCACATTTCAATGCTCTATCTAGTGCACTAGAATGCAGGCAGAACACGCAGGCAGCCAACTCCAGAAGGTGCTAACACGTTACTAGCCAAGGGCGATTGGTCACGATGTCTACAGGATACGAGATACAACATGCCATCCAGCACATCCAACGGCCACTATAGTTAGTGGTCGACCATGGCAATACGGAGACATGTTGGTAAATAGAGGAATATCGAGTAGACCATGAAAGAGAAAAATAAAGAAAAAAGGCGCCGTCTCACTCTCAAGGCACTTGGCTTTTGATTTGGCATCTGCATTCTCTATATCCACAGGCGAGTGTTCTTGGCTTTCCTCTTCCTTTTTAGCCATCGCCCGCCGTCCCATTCCAGTTGCCGGCCGGCTTATACAGAGTTTGTCATCGTCGCACTTGTCGCCAGATTCGTCATCTCCAGAGCGGCCCAGTCGATGTTCCGGCGCTGTGGACAGGCGTTTATCAAAGGAATGGCACAGCTACAGCTACAGCTACATGTACATGTATGTAGTTGTATATGGAACATGTATACGACTACGAGAGCAGGAAGAAGGCCTTAAGGTTCTTACATCGCGGCTGTGGACAAGTACAGAAAAGGACAAAGCGATGCTTGTTTTTCTTACGGTCTAGTAGCAGTCTCGACGTCATGGATTAGCCGGGGTTCCTTTTTAGCTGTCTGTCTTGTTTTTTTCTCTTCCTTTCCTTTGTTCTGGTCCCCTAGTGCCACTTGAACCTCTTGTACTTATGTGTATGTATAGTGCCACGGTGTTTATATGCATTACTTAGTCCTCGCCTACAGACGACACTACAGCTAATTTAAGCAAATGGAGCAGGATATCCGTGCTACAGTCACATCCTGCTCTGGATCTGCACTCAGTAAGTCATGGGTCGATGTGCAGGAGGGCAATACTTTGCGAGGCCATGGGCCCTGTCCGTCTGGCCAGTCTATCAGTGACAAGCAACCCGGCTATTTTTTATTTTTTTATTTTTTATTTTTTTATTTCCATATTGTGCTTGGCCAGAGCCGACATACCGTCTTCTCCTGTTTTTGCACCTGGTTTCGCCCGGTGACTTAAGAAACGAGAAGGGGGGGGGGGTTAGTCACTTGGCTCTTCAAAATGCGGAGATGGGTGTTCCTTTACTGTCCTGGCCTGTATCCCGCTCGTCTGGATCCGCCCTGCCCGGCTTACCAGAGGAGGGGAAGGAGGAGAGAAGACGCGCTAAACAAAGACAGCATTAGTCCACAGCTTGGTAAACGATCTGTTTTAGACGGCCCAATATATCTCCGCCGAGGGACACGCCGTATCATATCTATGTATCTGTCACCTTCTTGCTACCAAGTTCCTCGACTCACGAGTGCCGCTCGAATATCGAGCTCAGCCCCAAGAACAAGAACAAGAACAAGAACAAGAAGACAGAAAAGAAGAGTGAAGCTGGGTTCCCCCCCCCCCAATGCCACCAAGCCTGCACGCGAGCGCAACATCAGCAGCAAAACCAGCTCACCGGTCTCTACAGGTGCCAACACGCCCCCCTTCCCCTCCAAAAGAGTCCGTTTCTCTCCTCTTGGCCTGATGGACTAGGCGTGGTGCTGTCCGTATTGGCAATCGACAAGACGCCAAAACGCTAGCGAAGCTGCTCCGTCTTCTCTGCCTGGGAAATTTACCCGTATTTTGGGGAGGTCTTTGCTAATATTTCGGTTTTATACATGGCACAAAAGTCAACCATCGATTAGAGAAAGTAGCAACACATTCCCAAGACGCGAAGTCCCGAAAAAGCAACTGGGATTTCTGAGCCATGGGGTTTATTTGCCCGGATGTCTGTGTGTTGTGTATGTGCTATAGTTCCGCCTGACGCGATCATCGACTTGTATTACTAATAATACCGGACGGGCTTCAACTAGGGCAAATACAAGGAACCAATGGCCATAGCGAGGACTAACTACATGTGTATTTACAATCAGTAGCTCATCACTAGCGCCGAGTTACTTGGATCAGTAAGAGGGGGACCCCAACTTGTCATAGCTACAAATGTACACCGTCACGCGGGTTTACCTACAATCTTGATATCTACACCAAGCACGGGTCTCGTACAGGGCATATCAGCTAGCTGGTCTGGATGGCACGAGAAAAGTGCATGTATAGCATAATGTTCATCATTGCTGAGATCCACGGTGTCTAGCCAATTTCCTTTTCCTTTTTCACCTGCGTCACGTTTTGGCTGTTCTCTATTATGCCTGTATCCGGCGGCTATGAACTGATCGGTGATCTATGCCAGGAACAAAAGCCGTCTATCAGTTTACTGCCTTGGTTTCTTTTGGTCTTTTGCTGTTCTTTATATCCCCAGCACGGTGAAATTTAACAATCACGGAACTGACAGACAGCCAACCCTGGATCTTAAGGCCAAGTGAGACTACAATAGTAATATAACAAGAGAAAATCAATACAGTTATTATACCAGAGAAAAGAAAAAGGAAAGGTCTGGTTCGTGTCAAAATAAATATATATTAGTTTTTTATGCCTTGTACTGCCTCTTCTTTCTCTTCCTGCATGTGCCTATCCGCCAGGGTCTGTCAGACTCACTAACAACGAAGACATTTTAGTGAACCAGAGGCCTGAAACGGGTATCGACTTATGGCTATCAAGCCCTCTAAGACTACAGAAAATATCTGCAAATGCCACCGGCCTACTATACATGTACATCAACTTGTCGAAGATGAAAGGCTGGCTATAGTACATGTAGATCATCACACATGATGCCTGAGTCTCTTCTCCTCTTGACTCCAACTCCCTGTCTATCTTTCTGTCTTCTTTTTGCCTTTTTTTTTTTTTTGCCTCTTTTCTCCTTATTGTTATTGCTAACAGCTTCATCATATTGCTACCATATATTTCACTTCTTTTATTCGTGCTTCTCTCTCTCTCTCATGATTTCACTAGATATTTCCCGACTCAAAATGCAGGCCTGCTAATCTATCATCTACAATCCCCGTGTTATATCCAGAGCTTTCGAGATCCTCCCCAGATCCCAGAAATTTGTCTCATTCAACCAAACACCCCCCCCCCTAGCTTTCACTCTAAAGAAGCTCAAGCTCTTTTTTTTTTTTTTGCTAAGTTTCCAGTGCAACTACAAACTAAAAGAATGCAAAGCAAAGGAAGGGAAAGAAGGGAAAACTTGTTTTGCTCAACCCTAATCTCGGAATCATCACCGTCGTTTTCCTTCCAATGACAGTCCCAATCTCACTTCCCCATAAGAGCTTGTCTTTAAAATATTTCTATTATTAGTAACAATGTGGATGTTCAAAACCAACTCTTCTTGCATTTTCATCGTAATCTTTCCTAGCTGATATTTCTTTCAGTACTCCAAGTCAGAACCAGATCTTTCTTCATTAGCCCCCTCCCCCATATCTCAGATATACATTCAACTAGGAAGGATGGTTCTCTTCCCGTAGCATGCCATGTTTCCTAGGCCTGACTTCAGATCTGAAAAGAGAACTAAACTTGGCATAGAATTGAAACCTCATCTACAGAAGGAATCCGTCAGGTCAGAAGCCAAGCCAGATAAGTCCAATCTAGCCATTAATCATACTTACTCATGGTTGAACCTCGATCCTGGTGGCCCTTTAGCTAGTCTTTTTTTTTCTTTTCTTCCTTTTCTCCCCTTCTATCCCCATGAACGTGAGAAGGGGAGTGGCGTCTAAATTCCTGCCATCCATTGTAGTATTATATGCAGTGACTCCTTCGTCAACCCCAACGTAATGGAAGCTCGAATAGGGCGGACATTTTGTAAGTCTTCTGGTTTGTTCAGGTCCGACGTAGCGGTTGGAAAACATTTCTATATTTAATCAATTTTCGTTGTGACTCTATCCCCAAAGATGCTTCGACGTCTTTTGTCTTTGTCTCGTTCTCAACCCTTTTTTCCGTTATATCATCCATTCATTATATCAACAATAAACAATTATAGGATAATAAAAGGCATTCTATTACGACATCACATCTAAATAACAGATTATGATCGAATTTTGTAAAATGGGGAGACGCAAACATTGCATAACCAACAATATAAACAGAGAGGGGGGCCTTGGCCGAGAACGAGAATCCGATTCTTCATGTAGGCTCATCACAGTCACATACAGTACAAAATGAGTTCTTCTTGAGCACCAACCAAGCAGATTCACCCGGCACTATCTTCTACTACTGGAAGAGGTAACTATATGCAAGATGGTGGCTTCATCGCTAAAGATGGTCTGGTCTCGTTCATCTGGATAAGTAATATAAACCTGATTTTCTGTTCGGGGTGTTGTTGGCTCAGGTCGTTTTTTTTTATAATCCTTGTCGTTTTTTGTCCCTCGCTTGTATCTGCTCTCTTTAGTTTCGTGTTGGCAATATAATCCAAGGACTTCTTTTCTTGTGACCCCTTGTTGACTTGGCCGTCTGCTGGGTTTTATCTTCACTTTTCGATGGCCATCTTTTCTCATACATCCTATTCCCTCTTCAATGTCTTGATACCGGCTGTTACTTACCCGTATAGCTGTTTTTGGCAGAAGGGAAAGGAAGGGAAACACGGTCACGTTTTTCGTTTCGAGAGCATGCATGTGCATGCTAAAAAAAATAAAAATAAGTAGAGCTTGGCCTCAACTGGTGTTACACTTTGCTGGAGCTTTTTTTATAGTCCGCTTATCTGCATATGTAGCCACTTTGTGTAAACAATGATAAAATAAAGAATTGGCACTATTAAAGGTTTGATCTCACTATTGTCTTAGTGAGGCCTGTTCATTATACTGTACATCATGTAATAATCATTGGCAAACACATCTCACTCGTTCACACCAAACCCTCATATTGACTTAACCCTGTGTCATAACCAATGAGCTAGACCAAGAAAACAAGACGAGAAAACATATATATCACATAATATGAGTTGATATTCACGATTTGGATATCTCTTTTGCATCAGTATGTACTTAAACCTGATCTCCATAATTTCCATATTCCTCAAATGACTAAACTCCCTAGTTGGGTAGTAGTATATTTATATCCATGAAGAAACACAGTCATTCTGGTTTTAGATGCATCAGGCTTCCTTCACGTAGGTAGAGTCTGTTATTTTTGGGAATATAAGAAAAAGACGGCTAGGTCATTGCAAGTCTTATATGAGCCATCTAGCAAAGGGCCAAGATAAACGCTAGCGTGTTGGGGAATGACGGTTGGACATGTAAGGATATCATACCGTCTACTGGCTTCTTTTTTTGATATTCTTTCTGTGTTAGTTAGGGTCGGTTAGAGAATAGAAGAAGGGGGGAGGGGTGTATAGACATCATGTCTCGAAAATACTTTATATCACAGGGTAGAAGTGATTAAGACAAGGAAATCCAAGGAGCAAAAAAAAAGCATGATGCTGTCGGAGTCTAGTCCAAGATCCGCAGTTACCATTATCAATCAGAGGAAGTGAGTCCTTTCTTTCCCGATATTCCGAAAGTAGAGTCTCTAACAATTATATTGTTCTTATTCGTCTCTATTACAGAGCAAGAGCAATATCAAGGGCAGCAAAAAAAAAAAAGAAAAAAAGGCAGCCTTGGTCGCATCATCGCACCACCTTCCAACGTAATCCTTCCGCCCCCAAACCAAGCAAGGCCCCACCATATAAACCATATATGGATCACAATCCCTGCGACCGGTGAAGCTCTGTCGCCCAAACAGAACCGCTTGCTCATTTTACTCAATTTATACAGATATATCAGAGTAACCCTAAAACAGTTAATTCGATAAACTCTCTATTAGTCGACTACTATACTGCAATCTACATGTATACCAACCACATTGTGCTAGAAGTAGAACTAGACGCTTCAATAGCAATTTCGATACAACGCCATTACCACTGAATCCCACATATATTTTATGCAATTTAATATGTGCATATATAAATGTCTTTTTGATCTTCACTCCATATTCGTCAACAGGGCACTGCCAAACATCACACATATATAAAAAAAAATGATATCCTGTATAACATCATTCCTGTGTTTGTCATCGTCTACTAATTACTAAGATGGCATTAGTCAACAATATGTCTGCCTATGTCCAGATGACTAATGCACCATGTAGAACCGGGCGAGGTTGTTCCGATGCTTGGAATCTGGAATGGGATAACGTCTTTGTTGACTCTATAGCAAGTGTCACATGACCACAGAGGTATCTCTCAAACCCAACCTACTTCGTCTTCTCTTGTTGCCGGCTCAGCCTTGCGACCTAGCACTGTGAAGTGTGCTCTCTATTGAATCAGTATTACCTGTTGTTATAGCTATGTACATGTAGTAACTAGACATAGTCACTATGGTCCATGTTGTCTGGAATATACCACCTGAGTATAAACAACTCAGTTAGTCAGATAGAAACGCATGTACACATCCAACGGACTTCTCTTCAAGTCTATGTTTCATACTACTTTCACTCTTCTTCTTATCTATCCCTATTATCTCATGTTATTGCTGCCTGCTGCTAAAATCTTCACAAAATTGACTTTTCACTGTGTAGTATTACATTTTTGCCTGTTTGGAAGCTAACTACATTTAGCCATTCCTAATTCCTATGCCTTATGAACACGCATATTAAGGTAGACATATCTTGTAGAAGATACTTATTCGAAATTTATCAGTTAAATATAGGAAATAGACAGATATTGAAACAAATACACTTGATTATATATAATCTCTCTATATGCTCTTCGTTTGTATGCTGTTGCTAGTATTAATAATGTTCCTGTATTTCCATAATACAACCAAGCCGGCAATGCTAGTCATTGCATCAACTTTTTGAGTATAATAATGAATAAAAAACGCCCCAATAAGATACCTAGAAGCCATAATTACAAATGGCATATGGCATCTCAATTATCAAACATGTTCCTCACCAGGCCAATGTACAGTATGTCTCAAGTCTACAATGAAGATGCTCGAAGCTTCTTGCATAGAGTCCCGCATTGAATGGTATAGCTACCTCCAATAATGGAGATCAGACGACACCAAAGTCTGATGGTGTTGTTAGCTATACTTCCGTTTAAAGTGACTTATGCTTGCGCTAATATGTGTACGAAACTGACCAGCATACTATTGTGCCAGTCACTGTTTCCCTCTAATCATATTAGTGTCACTACGCTGGCATACGGTGATGCGTGCTGGCTTGACCTAGACGACGTAGATTCTAAATATTATGAACACTCGCGCTGTGGTCAACACCTGGGTCAGCCAAGTTAATGAGAAGCTGGGCAAGGCAACGCTTTGTCGCTGCGTCATCGCGAAGGACGGCTGAGAATGTCGCATCTCTCAAAGGCTCGGGGAGGCACTGTCTCAGGGCCTCGCGTGCTCGGGCATTGTCGCTAAGCCTACATAGTTCAATTTGTTAGTCTGGAAATTGTATACTCACGGGCTACTCTGATGTTGCCGATGATAATGTGAGTTCATAGACGTACCTCAGGAAGCATCTGACCACATGCTTCAACAATCTGGCTGTCTGCTGTTCAACAAGTTGAGTGACCATGTTGCTAAGAACGGTACCCACCGCGTAAAACCGCTCATATGTAGCACAGATGTAGTTGAGACCATTGTCGTCAAGAAGAATCTTCTGAACAATGAAAATTGCCACTGTTTTGCTTAGCTCGGAGCCCGTCTCCATGATGCGCAGGCATAGGGGGATGATTTCAGTCGTAAGGAGGAAGTTGATGACTTCCGTAGAATCATTCTTGACTAGTGCACCAATGACACCGAGAGAGGTCAATCTCAAGTATTCGAAAGGTCTTGACTTCGACGTGGTGTTGAGAAATGGATAGAGGTACAAGGGGATGTGTGCTATCATACACGAGTTACTGTCAGTTTTTGGCGATCCATTTCAATCATGATATCGGCAACGGGCAAGACAAGGACTAACCGTTCAGAAATAGGGATCGAGTTTCGTTGTGCGAAGCTACACACTGTAGAAGAGCTAAAGCATTGCAGACTCTGTTGGAGGCCGCGGCCGTTAGTTGTGAAGGGCTGAGTAGCGTATAAACCGAGATGATTTCCTGGAGAAGAGAGGTCATGACACCTAGAAGAGAGGGAATATTAGCATGACGGACTTCGAAGTAAGAGATGATGATGCACATGTTCATATACTACATACCAAAAGAATGCCACAGTATTAATGCCAGCTCTTGGACTTGCTCTCTCTTTTTGCTGAGTTCTAAGAGCGCAGCTTCGCGGGTGCCTTCGTTCAGCAGATCTGCGATAAAAGCCATGGTCCTGCGATTGTCTTCAGAGACCAGCATTTCATGGCCTGCTTCATGTCCATGGGCATTCGGAATTACAGCCATTTGGCCATGATTGTTCATACGGTTGAAGTGCTGTTGTTGGGCCACAGAAGCTGCAGCCGCAGCCAGGTGTTGCTGTTGCTGCTGCTGCTGTTGCTGTTGTTGCTGCTGCTGTTGCTGTTGTTGTTGTTGTTGCTGCTGCTGCTGCTGCTGCTGCTGTTGCTGAGATTGTTGCTGCATCCATGCTGATTCGGACTGTGCATGGAATTGGTGATTATGGTACACATGTGGTGCAGGCATCATTTTGTCGGTTTGTTCGGGGGGGACGTCGTTTGGGTCAGAATTTGAGGTTTTTAAAGATCGACAAGCATAAAATTCAACTTGCAGTTCCGGAGAAACACAGTGAACTTGTTGGATTAAAAGCTGTAGTAGATTCGTAGCCGTGGGTCTCGGATGGAGTAATTGATCTATACAGATATCTATACAGGTTCGTTGGTGATGGTAAAATCAAGTTTCGGTGGTGAATTCCGTCGAGTCGCTGTACTGAATGGTATGACGTGTAGAAGTTGTGTATGTGGAATTAGGAAATGTGGAATGCGAGATTAAACTGCGAAATTTGAGCCTTGTAGCCGAATAATAGAAAGTCTTGCGCACCAATTTGGATGTTTGTGGCCTTGACGTTTGTAAACAATTGGACCGAATGTCGTTCTTGTTTGAGGGGCCAATAGAAATGCATTGGAGGCCATAGATATAAGGCGAGAAAATGCGCAAGGCTGAGTGTTTAGGGTTAGGGTTAACACACATGTCTTGACTCTATTCAACGTTCATAGCATTGAACTTTCAAACGTCAATCTAACGCGACGATTATGCACTCACGATAATTATGGGATATATCTTTTTAAATAAAAATCAAGAATTTTGAACTTGGAGAAATATTGACTAATAGAGAATAAGAATAGAAATAGTAGTAGTTGCTATGAAAAGCAAAACAAAACAAAAGACCACAAGTATCTACATTTGAGTGTTTAATATTTCTCGTCTAGATATAGTTACGCAGATCAAAGTCTAAGACCATGAAGAATTTTATCAGCCATATTCTTGTACTGCCAAGTGTTACCTGTCATTCTCTTGAATTGAATTCCATGGAGAGACAACAACGGAACCTTGACAATGAAGATTTCGAACTGTAGAGAAATATTTCCACCGAGGTCGCTCTGGACCTGTGTAGTTGTTTCACCGGCAGGACGTCGAGACGAGGAGTTCCCGGTTTCACGAGGAAGGCTTTCACTGGATACATCAGAGTTGGAGTAGCTGCGGTCAGCTTGGCCTCGACCGGGCGTGCGGGGAGCACTACGGTCAAGTTCTCTGAGATCTTCGCGTTCGTTGCCTGTACGCAAGGTTCCAAAACTGAACCGGCGTCTGTGTCCCGACTGGTTAGGGCTCAACGGAGTTTCAGCACCAGCGTTGGGATCGATGCTGGGAGAACGACGACAACTGAAACCACCCTTGATTTCGATATAATCTACACCGAGTTGCTTGAGTACCCTCTTTAGCTCAACGCGGATTTCTGGGACAGACTTTGGAGAGGTTGTGGAAACGCTGAAGAGTCCCTTGAGATATACAGGCTTGGCTAACTCGGAATCATCAAGTCTGTCAGTTGAGATGCCCATATGATTCTCGAGTTCCTGGTCGGTTTCCTCGGGGACATTTGCTTCACGTATATCGTCACGACGAGTCCGTCTTTGATGTGAATTTTCCATCCTACTATGGCTACTGCTAGCCATGCGAGCGGATGTCGATCGGGAGATAGGCTGTGATTTGCGTTCGTGGTGCGATTCATCATTGCCTGAATGGTCTGAACCACTAGTCATGGGAGGTTCCTTGTGTGTTCGACTAGAGACTCTCCGTCTCATTTCAGCAGAATTGACGCTAGTAGAGCGGCCGAGTCCCTTCTTTCGAGAACCACCAGCAGAAGGAGGGGGGCTAAGAAGAGCGCTATGTTGAGGCTGGCTAGTGCCTGCACGAGGTTGAGTGCCAGCAGCATCATGTTCATCACGGCGTCCTCGGCGGATGCTAAAGCTCTTCCGGGGCGTGGATGGGGATTCTAAGCCGGGCGAATGCACCTGAACAACAGGAGGATGAGAGCGATCCTTATCTAAGCGCTCAGGCTCTCTCCGTTTCCGAGTGCTGAAGCGACGAAGAAGACTTGATGCACCGCTCTCTTTCTTGGAGGCCTCAGGGCGGATATCTTGAGGTGGTGGAGGGGCGACAGGAGACATAGGTTTGCGAGCAGCAGCAACACTATCGGGTATGTCGTCTTCGCCGTGGGTTCGAGCGCGGGGACGTGTACGACCCCCGGTAACAGCTTCACCCGGCATCTCATAGGTGGACGAATTGGTATGGGCAGCTTGGGGTGGCGCGATGTCTGCTGATGGGGTCTTCGGGGTCTTGGGTACGGCATCTGGCACACCGCCTCTTTCTAGGCGCTCACGATCCTGCTTTTCACGTACTAAATAGTAGACTGAAATTAAAGGATTAAAAGCATTCAAAGGATCGCTTCCAAGTGAAAGGACCTCTGAGCTAGGAGCAGTCAAAGTATCACGGCTGTTGGAAGAGTTCCGTCTACGGTAAAAATCGAAGCCAAAGCCGCGCTTCTTCTCGGTGTCTTTTGCAGGCAGAGGGATCTCTCTTTCACGCTCGTAGAGGCGGATGGCTCGCTGGTATTCCTCCGATTCGATGGTCCGGGTTAGCTGGCTCTTGATAGCTTCAGAGTTTCCGAAATTGAAGCCGGTCATGGCATTGATTACTTCGTTGTCAAGAGGAAGCTTGAGAGGTTCGCGAGTGGGGAGATAGCTTTCCGGTGGACCAGAGCAGCCTTTCACCATCCATGGATGGCTAAGAACTTCTTGCATGGTTGCTCTGAGCTTTGGATCAGTGACGAGCATACGAGACATGAGATGCTTGCATTCTGTATATCAGTCAGTATAAATATTTGGCAGAGTTGTTTAAGAAATGGGCTGTACTCACCACTCGAAAGCCAGTTTGGATAGTCAACAACACCCTTCTTGATTTTGGCGTGCAGGGCGGGCATGCTTTGATCATCGAAGGGAACCTTGCCGCATACAAGAACGTATAGAACAATGCCGAAACTCCAGATATCGACTTCGGGGCCAGTATAAGCTCGTGCTTGTAGAAGCTCTGGAGCTGCGAAATATAAACTGCCGCAGAAAGTGCGCAAATGGTTCCGGGGGGAGAAGAGGTTGCTTAGGCCGAAATCGATGATCTTGATATCGCCCGTTTTGCTGATAAGGATGTTTTCGATCTTGAGATCGCGGTGGACGATACTGTTGCGGTGGCAGTAGTCTAGGGCACTGCCGATTTGGCGACTGAACTTGCGCGCCTGCTTCTCCTTCAACTTTCCATGAGAGATGATGTAGTCAAGCATCTGGCCGCCATTGACATATTCAAAAAGCATGTACCAATGATAGTTGGTGCGCACGACATCCCTCAAGCCACAGATATACGGGTGGTGCAGGAGCGTGACGATGGCGGCTTCACGTGCAGTTCGGATTTCCTTGGACTGGTCGGCACGCTCTTTTTCGGCTTTGCTATGGTGGTTTTCTTCTGTCGAGCCGCGGGGTATGATTTTGCAGGCAACCTAGACATGGCGCAAGAGTCGTAATTAGTTTCATGGCGTCTGTGATTTGCTGGTAATCGGGGAGGAGGAGGAGGGGGTTTGATTCATACTTGTTCGCTGCCATCTTCTTTCCGAGCAAGCTTGACCTTGCCCATACTACCAGCGCCGACAGTCTTTCCGAGTAGCCATTTGCCTGAGGGGGTCGGGATGCTGGAACGGGACTTGCTGGGTTTCGACTGATGATGGGAATGGCCCGTAGAACGACTGTCTGCGGGAGGAGCCGATGGTGCACCGCCGGGAGTAGAGGGATCGGCCATTTCAAAGGACCGACGATTGCTTTTGGAGCTACGGTCCGACTTGGAATTGGAGCGACGGTGAGGACGGCCGTGTTCGCTGAGAGGAGGGTGAGAATTAGAGGCGGTTCTGGAGTGGTTGTTTACAGTGCTAGAGCCAGAGCCAGAGCCAGCTTGCGCATAGTCTCGCGGCGAGCGAGAATCGGGGCCGGAACGGGAGCCTGAAGGCCGGCGAGAATGGCTGGGGCTTGATGAGGATTTGGAGGGCGTATCAAGAGTGCGACTGTCGGATCCAGAGCTAGAACGACGATGTTGGGAGCGGGATCGCGTGGAAGATTGTCGAGATGGGCCGTAACGCTGAGATTCCGAGTGAGCAGAAAGAGACGTAGTCATGACTATAGGGCTTCTAGACGAGGGCTGGGACTCGCATGCAGCAGTCGTGGAGGAGACAATGCTGGGTCGATAGAGCCGGTATCAGAGCTGGTATCGTTGGGTGTGCCAAGAAACAGAGGGCAGGCAGTGCGAATAGCTTGTGAATATATTACGAATGTATTATTAGAACGATGTAGTCGTAGTGTTGTCGGAGACCTCGCAGCGACGATCAGGAAAGAAGAAGAACACTGCTATGCCTATGTCTATGCCTAGGGGGAAATATAGGCCTGGTATAGGTATAGTAGAGCAGTTTCGGGTGTGGTAGGTTTATAGGCCTGACTGGTGGTGTTGATGCGCAGACCGTGATTGGCAGATTGAAAGCGAGTGCGCAACAGCAGCAGCAGCAGCAGCAGCACTAAGAACTAAGAAAAGAACCAAGAAAAAAACCAAGAAGAGAACTAAGAATAGGG
This sequence comes from Davidsoniella eucalypti, assembly GCA_004009845.1. Lineage (NCBI taxonomy): Eukaryota > Fungi > Ascomycota > Sordariomycetes > Microascales > Ceratocystidaceae > Davidsoniella > Davidsoniella eucalypti. The sequence continues at coordinate 15,478 of RMBW01000129.1, read as the reverse complement.
ACGAGATGTGGCAGGGAGTAGAGCCCGAAAAACAAAATGAGGCTATTCGCTCGCAGATGGTTGATTGATTTGATTGTATGGATTTATGGGTTTATGGGGGAAAAAAGAAGCGACAGACAACCAAAGAAAAAAAGAGCCCCAAGCTTGAAAAGACAAGGCGACGTTGCATGGAAATGGAAAGACGAAGGCAAGTAGACAAAAAAAAAAAAAAACCTGCTTTGTTGGTGTCGATTTTGCTGCGCTGTGCTTTGGTCTTTGGTCTTTTAGCTCCAACTGTACTGTCAGTTCAGACTTTTAGCTCAAAGATATTTACATTCAGGACTTGAGGAACAAAATGATGGATTCGGTAGAATGCTACTACTAATAGTACTACTGCTGGAAGAGGCCGTATCCCCGATAGGACAGGCCTAAAGTAGATATAATAAAATACAACTAGCTGTGTACAGCATCCAAAACATCGTCAATACACATCTACATTTACATCTATATTTACATGCATGCGACCGACTACGATTGACGGGCTGCAAATCGGCGTAATGCAGGTCGGTCAAGAGAGACGAAGTACAGACATATCTATGTATGTAAATAAGAACAAAAAAATAACCAAAAAAGCCCATGAGTTGCTTGTCCCTTGCGCTGCTTCTGAGTCCAGTTAGACACGTTGTTAGGGGCTTTCTTCTCTGCATCCTTCTTTCTGCTTCGTTGGAGAGACTTAGTCAACTAACCAGTCACCCAAGCTTGCCTGTCGTCTCCGTTTCTGGCCTACCAGTTGCTGGACAAAGGGCACTAAAGGAGCGTCAGGTAATGTATGTTATAGGCAGGCCCTCTAGGCTATCAGTGGTAAAGGGGGCTAGTCACTATGCACTGTGTGCCGAGCACTAGTTATTGCTGTGCCGCCCTAATTGGCACAGTGTATGAACTGTGTTGACCTAGTTTCAGTTTGTGCATGGGCAGTGGGTAAACTGTATCAAGTGGAGGTTAATCGTACTTGTTCCCCGCTATATCGAAGAGAGTTGGCGTTTTAGTTCTTTTTTTGTAGAGTCCCAGGCTTCACATATGTACAACTCACATTACAAAAAACAAGAGCATCTTACTCTCATTTGAGACAAGCACTCCCTCAAACCGAACCTGTATTAAAATAGAAATATCCTTTCAAGAAGGCTGTAATCTTAATCGAGCTTACCTCAACTGCCGGATTAGGGTTATACCATTGCCACCAAATCTGTTAGCTGCGGCCGGACTAATGCTTGCAGATTTTCAGATATATGTACATCTATAGATACATTATATTCATGGCTTTGCTTTTCTCCCTGCTTTTTGAGACTGGCTAGCTTTATATCAAAGAAAAGCATTAGAAATAGCTAGTACCTAATGTTTTGATCAGCCCCATTATTTCCCATACTATCAAGTGCTAAATAGCAAGCATTACATCCCAATAGAACTTCATTCACCATAATAATGGCGAACTACTGCAACAACCTTTGAGCCGGTTAGGCTACACCTCACCATTACCTTGCTTTCCCTCTCACCTCTAATTATTAAACTTGCATTATAGCACGCGCCATTTAAACTCTTTCTTTCCCCCACCCTCTTATCTATCGTCTTGCCTTTGCGCAAGGCGCGCACAATAGCGCCTTTATTCCATATCGTTTATCTTATCTCCACATGATACGATGACATCCAAGCGATCATGGTCTGCCTTTGAGGACGAGTCTGCTTCTGCCGAGGCACCGTTTGCCGTTTTTGGCGCACCAATCCCAGCATCTCAAAACGATCGCGGTGCTTTTGTCCCGCTACATCTCCAAGAAGCTCGCGATGCCAAAGGACGCCGAAATTTTCACGGCGCCTTCACCGGTGGTTGGAGTGCAGGGTACGTATTATAAGAAAAAACTCACCATCTTCCCATAGAATGACCCCCACCGTAGATTTCATAGCACGTAGTATTGGCCACGAGAACATCATATAACTAAAGAAAATAAAATCATATGCTTCTAGATACTTCAACACAGTTGGATCTAAAGAAGGATGGGCACCGTCTACATTCGTTTCCAAACGTGGTGATCGTTCTAGACAGGATAGCCAAAATCTCGTTTCCCAGAAGCTTGAAGATTTCATGGACGAGGAGGACTTGGAAGACTCGGCTCGGTCTCAAGCTCTTCAATCTACAGAGGCCTTCTCTGGTTTGCAGTCAAGCCAAGTGCCACTTCCTGGAAATGAATCCCAGATGATGGGCTTGTTCCATCCAACAGTTGATACTGTTGGCTATCGACTTCTCAAAAAGATGGGATGGCAGCACGGTAAAGGCATAGGCCCTAAAGTCCTGAGGCCTGCTCGTCTACATGTTGGTGAAACTTCAATGTCAGATGCACCCGGCCTACCTTCGGAGTATCTCTTTGCGCCTGAAGATGTTGTCGTTCCAACAGCCTCAAACAAAGTGAATAAGTCAGGGCTAGGATACAAACCTGCTGTTTCCGAAAGTCTTGCTGGAGTTGGTGCGGAGAATCGCAAACAAGAACAAGCGTCTCGTGTATCTCCGCTCATAACAAAGCTAGGGGCTTCCCGCTTGTCAGAACGAAAGACCACTCAGTCTACGGAATATGGATCGGACGATGGCTACTACGACGACGATAGCGACCAATACCTAGGGCCTCGTATTAGTTATGGCAAAGCCAAAACTTTAAAAGATACTAAAAAGTCTAAAAAGAAGTCAGCCAATACCACACCTGCTGTAAAGTCGAGTAGTAGAGCGTCCAAACTTGCTATCCAAGATCCAAACTTGCTCAAAGCACCGGAAGGATTTCTCCTATCTATACGCACATCAGTCATAAAGACCTCAGATACAGCTTTAGACTGCACCCCTCCAACGGTTCCCAGCGGTTGGGTATCAAACTTGTCAAGATCAGATGGAGCGACTTCCCGTGATATCACAAAATCGCCAATGTCCACACTGAACCCCCAGGCTCGCGGCGCTGTCTTGGGTGAAAAGCAGCTTCCCGGACAGTCAATATTTGATTTTATCACTCCAGAAGCACGAGCCCGTCTAGCTATCATCAGTGGTAAATCAGATCTTCCCTTGGCAAAAGGCTGTCTTGTACCACAATCGGACACAACCACCATGTCCGTAGAGGATGTGTATGATAGCTCGCCAGCACTAGACCGTGAAGCTGCCCTTGCTGCTCTCACCCGGGCAGGCACTCAAGGAGGACCATATCACGCCGATCCAGGCAAACTACAGCGGTACATATTGTATCTTCGAGTTCAAGCGAAACAAGCTACGGTAACAGAGCTGCCAGGTGGCCTGTCTATCAATGAGTTGAAGCTCGAGTTATTCGAGTTCTATAATTGCGCGCGGATTTTCAAGCCCATGACCGGTCTCATGGCGTCACGTTTTGCGCCGTCATCTGGTACCAAAACAGCATCATCATCGGATAGTAACAATCCTAAGACTACTATCAAGTCTGATGACGCTACTTCCGAGGCTGCAAAACTTGGAATGTATGGCAAATTGACTCGTTCCTACCAAGAATTTGTCCCAGTGCGTCTACTTTGTAAGCGCTTTGGAATGCCAGTGCAGCATTCAAGTGCCGATTCCAACCATAAGCAAGAGTCTGGCTCGGCAGATCATACATCTGCTAAACCCCATTACAGTGCAAAGTCTGAACAGCCAGGAGCGGATGGTATTGCAGTAATGGCTCCCGTAGTGAATACTCCAGTAGCCTCCCGGCCCTCTGATGATGTATTCAGAGACATCTTTGGGGATGATGCTGATTGATGTGTATCTGTAGCTGAACATGAGAAGGAATGCCCGGCTGCTTTACAAATACATCTTGAACCCTAAATGTCTCTCTTTATTTCCTTTAGCTCCACCTTCAACTTTCTTTTTCTACAAACCCTGGGCTAAATTAACGCCATCTTTGTTCAGCGCTTAGTGGCCCACTCATCCCATAACAAAGTAACCGCTTGTTTTGTTTTTTTTGTTATATTAACTAGAGGGCGAAACGTAAAATCCCATACCGTGTTTCTTTCATCTTTGTAAAGGGGCTTTCCTTTGTTTATTTTTGGTCATCAGAGCACATCATAGTTCCATTGTAGCCATCATGTTAGTTAGAAGCTCAGTAGTATCACCATTAATGGGGATCGTAGGATGTAATTTTGTACTCATTCATGCTGTGAATTATTAAAGATATGCTCCTGCCGAACACTTTGTAATCTTTACTAAGCTAAATTTATAGTTGTAACTATCCATTGAGGTAACTAGACCGATTAGATAATTAAACATGGCAGTAGCCCATTATCACCACAGTATAGAAAAACTTATATCTAGTAATTAGTATCTACAATCAACGCCTTGTCGCGTTCTGCACAGCATGCATATGCAGGTTTTCTTTCTTTCTTTCTCTATTTTCTTGTATTTTTTTTTTCCTATTCTGATGCTCTGCTCCCAATACTACAAACGTCTTCGGTAATTTGTCCTGAGGTTAATAGAACCCATGTTGCTTAAATTAGTGTTGGCTCTCTCTACTCATCCTATCAAAAGACCAATAGTCAGTGCCTCTATATTGCTCTGTACAAACAAAAATAAAGTGACTAGAGAACTGACCCTGCCCACCCCCAGCCATCCCACTATCAAAGCGACAAGGCCGTGGATCGCTAGTCCTTTATAGTCCTTTACCGCCTTAACAAATCGCTGCTCCAGCTCTACCGCCCTTCAGACTGTCACGGTCACGCCTCGTAATTTGGTCAGTTTTTTCTTCTTGTTCAATTTTTTCTTTCTTTTTTCCCTTCCAGCTTTTCTCTTAATCATCTCTGCTATCATTAAAAAAAAATCACACGTTCTTCAAAGCCGATTCTTATGTCCCAAAGCCACGTTGTCTCCATTGCAAAGTAATTCGATTGTCACGGGACAGCCTTCTCAGGCATCGCCCATCATTGATTCTGAGGACGATAGGTCAGAGCTGAAGCTAAATCAGCCAAAATCTCGCTCCCTAGTAGCAGCAGTAGCATCAGCAGCAGCAGCAACAATAACGCCTGCTACCCACCGCCATCATCCTCCACCCCCTGGATACCCGGTCTCTGAAGCTTCGTCTTCGTGCTCTCGGCCACCGCCTTTCTCGGAGCTTTTCCCAGCCAGCGCCAGTTCCATCCCTGAGTCCGGTTCTACATCGCGACCGATTGTTGTTAATACGCAACCTCCCTGTGCTACTGCTACTGGTATAGAATTATCACCATTGCCTTCGATATCTGCATATCATTCGTTTTCTACGATTGTCGTTGATAAAGCGCAAACCGAGTCTGTCGTCCAGAATACATCCAACAACGCTTCCAACGACCCTCCTTCTTCAACCTACATAAACCCTTCTTCCGCCACCACTCCCAATTCGACCAACCCCTCGAGCGATCCATATCCACCTCTCTCTAGTCATCAACCTACGCCAACTTCACCGAATAAACCTACAGAATCGGTGAAGAAAAACGACGACTCAGAACCACCTCCAGCTTATTCAGAGGGCTTTAGTCCACTTCTTTCTTTTACATACGTCATGGCTGCCGCCGGTGGTCCCTCGAGTCTCATCACTCAAGTTCAACAGGGAGGAGGGCCTTCGATTGTCCCTGTTGGAGGTATGTTGAGTCAGAAACACTATGTCTTTTCTTTGCGCTTTGGTCACAAAAGCAAACTCGCAACAAAGCTCTAACTGTATCCGTATCTCTAGATGGAGGCGCCGATGAGACCATTGCTATGGACCTACGGTAAGTCAAATACCCTTTTTTTATTTTTATTTTTAACCCTTTGAATTCGCATGTATCGATGGTTAAACTAATGTATATCTACCTGTAATAGGGGATCCCGTTTTGTCCTATCTCGCGATGAACTCTTAACGCTACCCGAATTCGTCCTGCTGTCTCTATTCCCAAATGGCCTCTTTCCTGATGGCCAGATGGGCGGATTCAGCGAGAATGATACAATCCAAGTTGACGTATGTTAAGTGCCTTTTGTATCTTTGATTTTGATATTTCGATTTTAACTCTGATTCCCTATAGTATGACCCGGCCTCTCTAGAGTACATGCTGGAATTCTTTAGAAATGTCGCCCAGTCCATTCCCTCAGAGATATCCGACAGCGAGTCAAATGATGCTTTGTCCAACCGCGAGGACGGTCGTAGAGCTGGAATAATTGTTCTTCGTGAGGACCTTGATTTCTACGTTATACCACCGCGCGCTGATATCGCACAGGACGAAATGCTACAGGTGAAACGCGCTGCTTCCTCTGTACTCTTGGGACAAAAAGGCATTTTTTCTGGCTTGAAGCGCAGTGACGAGCCTGGTACTACTGAAGCACATCTTATCGAAATGCTGACTGCTGGGTATGTATCACCATCTAAGCAAGCATACATCTTATATTTCTATATTGTACTAACATATTATCTCGCAGTGGTTTCAACCATGATGACCATTGGGGTCACCGTGCCGGAGAGCCTAACAAGACAGTCATTTGCAGTTTAGCTCTGGCTCGTCTCCGTAGTGATATTCGTGGAACTGATGCCAGCCAGAATGCCGTTGGCATGGCGCAAAAGCTTCTACTCTTCTGGAGAAAGCCTGCTAGACGCTGCTGGTGGGAAGGTATCGAGCTTCAGAATGTCGAAGGTGTTGAAGGGCCCTTGAAAGTCTGGATTCGTCGTGTCTGGACACTGGAGATGAGTGTCATCGGTCTAAGATAAACCTGATATATCTCCTCAACAACACAACAAAAAAAGCATCGTAAGTAGAGCGGTGTGTTTGTGTCTTGGACCAAAAGTTCCACATAAAACAGCACGCAAGTACTTGGCTCGAAGTACTGCCAATTTCATGTATGTTGTTTGGTGGTTCTAAGCCTTCCTCCTTTCTTCCATATTTTATTCTTTTGGTTTTTCTTTTCTTTATTTTTCCCTATCGTTATCAATCTCATGTACGGACTCCCCAGATTCTTCTTTTTTTTTTCAAATCGATTGTTATCTTATATACACAAATTGTTATGGTACAACTTTCTAAAATACATAACTGCCATCCCTGGTATTTTTTTTCTTTATTAATACTCCGAATATATGCCACTTGATGTTCAAATAACTATCACGACTTATTAGTTCCAATCGCAATAATGGTATAGCATGTAGTGCAATGTGTATTTAATATAACACCCCAAAAATGAACCCAAAAAAAGCCATTCTACTCCTCAATTGTCTTGATGCAGTCCCATTTGCCATCAAGGTTTTCCTTGTATAATGTCACTTTGTTATCCGCGCCGCTAACGGCCAAAACATTCCCACTCAACGACCAACTAACCTTCCAGACAGGTGAGTCAAAAGAAATGGTGTATGAAGACCATTCGTTCGGCTTAGAGACATCAGAAGTCCAGATACGCACAGTCTTGTCCTGGGAAGCCGACGCAATGTATGATTTGCGAAGAACAGTAGGAGACCAAGCAACATCTCTCACCCAGTCCGAGTGACCAGAAAGAGCTTCGCCATCCTGTACATAATTTTGGGAAGCGGTATCGTAGGTCCACAGTTTCAGTAAGTTGTCACAGCCACCAGTAACGAATCGGCGGATTCCGGTTGCCGCGGGAGTTGGTGTGCTGCTAACAATGGTGCCGGGGCTAGTAGCAGGTGCCCATGAAACCGAGTTCACGCCGGTTTTGTGGGCGGGGAAAGCCTTGGAATCAAAGTTATTGTCCTTGAATTCCAGGACACTGACGAAACCATCAGATGATGCGCACGCTAAAAGACAGCCGGCTTCGTGTGGTGACCATGCCACGATGTTGACTGAAGCTTTGTGGCGGGGAGTATCCCAGACCTTCTGCCATTGGTTGTTCTGCTCACGCCATATAAAGACCTTGCCATCATATCCAGCAGACGCAAGAATGTTTCCATACTTGGGGTGAGCCCATGATACACACCAGACAGCACCTTCATGACTATTGTTTACGCCATTATTTTTGGTGGTTAGATATACGATGTCGCCGAGCTGCTGGTGATAAAGGATAGGCTTTGACTTACCCTCTTAGAGTTTCGACTAGTCTTTGCGATTCTCCTTCGATCTCGAAGATCTTGATGGTGCGGTCGCTGGAGCAGGTGGCAAGTCTGCGGCCGTAGTAATCGAGGACGGCATCATGCTGGTAAGGTATTTCGTAAGTAAAGAATCGAGCATTATAGGTGGGGTTAAGCTATATCATACAATCATGTCATCATGACCGGTGTTCGAGATGACTGGGGATGCCTAAGATGAATGGGTTAGTCCATAAGTCTGTCTTTCTAGAGCGTCATATTCGATGCAGGTTAAGTGGTTATATACCATATTGGTGGGCAGTTTTTGTAAGATAACCTATCGGTGATCGTTCGTCGGGTCAAGTTCTTGTGTTGCTATATCGAGTATTGCCGCAATTGATTTCTGTATTTAATTATGTTTCAATATAAACATTGTTCGAAGCTCCCCTAGACAGCTTGATGCCAGAGCTAGCTCTAGATTAGGACACGTCGTGAAGTGGGTCGGTATATCATGTGATATCCTAACCCTTACAGTTTCACAGGTAATAAAAGTTGATATACTCACTTTGAATGAGATCATCGTATTAAGTTATTGAAGAATTGTAATAAAATATAAATCTTCATATCACTCAAAAAAGAAAGAGCATCTTACATCAAAGACTAGCCTTTCTTTACCATGAAATCGAAATCCAAAAATGGATTGTATTATCACATGTAAACTCGACAGTAAATATCAATTAATTGGAGTCGGGTGACCATATCACCGCGTTCTGTGCCTCAATAATGATGCGCCGGGTAATCTATGGCCAAACTTCAACGACCTCGGCTCGCCCCCCAACCATTCTCAATGTACGTCAGTTTCAAATAACTTGGAGTGTTTACATATTATATTTCTGAGTTTTTTAATCGACAATTCTAGTTTCCTAAACACTCTTCATATAATTAAACAGACAAATATTCTCATACGTTGTAAACACAATGTCGGATTCTATGTGTGGAGGGTCGACGCCTTTCAAAGGCCTCATCCAACACCAAGACCAAGATCGTAGCTTACGACAAGATCTCCGCCAAATCCAAAACCCACAGGGCTCGCAGGTGAGTTGGGTGTATAGTTTTCGTAGTGATGCGGTATCGTACCTATATTGACACAAAAAAAAAAAAGGCATTTCGCAGTGGCAACCCTTCAGAGTCTTTGGATAGCCAATTTAACAATTTCATGTCTGGGGCCCCTATGCACAATGAGTTTGGTGTGCTCCCAACATTAGGAAATCTACCAACTGTACAAATGCCATCTATCAACAACGCACCTAATGTACGCCAGGCAAGCAATGTAAACTTTCAGGCCACCAGCATCCATCCAAGCGCCCTTGCAATCTCAACAGATGCTAGTGGTGCTGCTTCGTTCAGGACAGAAATGCCACAGCCTTTTGTGTCGCCAATGGCTGCAGCACATATATACGGTCGTTTTCCTCATCAACATGCTATGCCTCAACCTATCAATCAAGTAGCAGCTTTCCAATCTGACGTAGATAGATGGATGAGCGAGCACACGCAAGCGACACAAAATAGCGAAACGGCCAATCTACAGGAATTTGAGATAAATCAAGACTTTAGCGATGTCAACGACATCATGGATCAACTAGCGGAAGACTTGTCAAGGGACATGTCTATAAACAAAGAGGATCCATCACCACCACCCGGAGGTTCGATGCGGACCGATACAGATGTCACTCTCCCGACAATGGAATCTGCACCAGACACGACTGTACAGGAGACGACGGTCTCGTCTGAAAAGGCTTCTGATATATCCGAGGTAGCACGACAGATTCTGGACTCCGTCGACCATGAGGATGATGACAAATGGAAAAACTCGACGTTTTTGGCACTAATGAGGGATTTTCGGGACGGAAACAAAGAAATTCTGGACGATAAGATTATGGAAAACACAACTAAATCAGGTTGAGTCGTGGAGTTGTGGAAATATTAGATGCTTGAGTGCTGTTTCATCATATGCGGTGTCCAAACCATCGAGTCACGGAGGGTTGTTTGCTTGTAGTAAGACTAAATAATATAACATAGCGAGCCATTACCTTACATGCGATGAGGCGTCTCTCTATCTGAGGAGTCTTTCTTTGTCTCGAGCATATGTACACATACACAGTATTCATCCAGGGTGGATCTAAGTAGACCTAAGTAGATTGTAGGAAATGGTCGGGTTTCTTGGTGATGGTGGACTAGTTTGATTTCAGACCATATTAATATGTACTTATCACAATTAGAACGACAGTTAGCAGCAATACGCCCGATAGGACTGAAGAAAAAATAGACCAAAAATTCAACAAGGACATGGGGCTTGTGCATGCATATGGCTATGCAGACACTTATGTGATACATGAAAAGTACATACTGATACCTAGCAAGTAGCGGTATCTTTATCTTTGATGCGACCCTTTCGGGTGGATTGGGATCCATTTGGTTTCTGTGTGAGAATTGTCAGGGCTTTCTTGACTACTGGCTACTCACAACGCTAATATTTTCTTCGGCGATCTGCTTTAGGCTAAAGCGTACTATGGTGTGTGAGTCATAACTCCGCCCGGTCAAAAATGCGCCCTTCGATCAGCCAATAAAAACGAGGCAGTCTAGGCCTTCTAGGGCCCAATATTGCGGACGTGGAAGTACCGGAACCTTGCAGGTACTCTGGCGCTAACATTTTTACAGCCCTGTTATGGGGGGAAATGTTAGGGTGGCTCACATAAGATGTAGCTAGAGGCGAACAGTACACTGGATGAAACTGATTACTAACTATACTACACAACTTGCGCATTTGATGAATTCGTACAAAACCACCGCATTTCGCATTGGGTTGGTCTTCTTCTTTTTCCTTCTTTTTTTCTACAACCCATAATTTACACCAAGCCATATTCAGCCATACAATCACATTCGCCCAAGATGTGTTAAACAATCGATTTTATTCGTTTCGCTCCCTCCTCTTATTTCAAGTCTTCTCAGCTCTTCCTTCTAGGTCGATCTGAACTCTTTCACCCGACTTTCTAGTCTTCGAGTTCTTCTCAAACTTTCAGTTTCTTTCCAAGACTTCTAGTCTTGTCTTTATTATCAAAATGGTTTCCCCCAAGTGTTCTAAGCCTGTTGGCAACACCTGCGCCCTAATCGCCCCCGAATCGAGACTCCGTCTTGCCTCTACATCTAGCACGTAAAACATTGGTCACTTTCTATACATCTAGTATATATACAATCAATTTACCACGACACATACAACTCTCTGCGCACTTCGAGCACGGTCCTTACGGCCTCAAGTTCCCCATCATGTTTGAAACCATCCAAATCAAGCAAGAAATGGTTGGCAAATCGCGCCCTCCCGTTCCACTTTTCAACACGCCTCTTGTGAATTCATCGCCCGTCATGGATTTCGACAGTAAGTCTCCTAGATTATACCTTCCCAAGTCAACTGAACTCGTACTCTAACACAAATTCTCTGTAGACGTTGATATGAGCGAATTTGCGCTGCTGGACAGCGCTTTTGCGCCCTTCCACAGCAGCACCAATGGCCTCACTCACCTCGGCACTGTCTCGCCTCAAGATCTTGTCCTGTCGGACTCCTTCTCCGCGCCGGGCTCGTCGGCTCTGACTGCCATTACTACGCCTTCTCTGTACGGTGGATCGCCATCGTTCGAGCAGGTATCCCCTAGTTTTGGCTCATCTGACTTTGACGCTTGCAGCACTAACTGGTACCCCTTGTTCCCCGAGGAGATTACCAACTCCAAAGATGCGACACTCGACTCTCTCAACGCTGTTGATATCTGTCTGCCTGTCTCGCCCACCAGCGTGGACCTATCTCCTGTCTTATCTCCTGACAACGTGACATTACTTCCTGCCACTCCGACATCTCGTCGTAAGAGCAATGTCTCCCAGCCCCCCTCTGTGCGCCACTCGGCCACTGCTGGTGTCAATGCCCACCGCCGTTCAAAGCCTCTGCCTCCCATCGTCATCGAGGATCCCTCCGACACTACCGCCATGAAACGCGCTCGTAACACTCTAGCTGCGCGCAAGTCTCGTGAACGCAAGGCGCAGCGTCTGGAAGACCTCGAGGAGCGCATCATAGAGTTGGAGAAGGACCGTGACCACTGGAAGGAGCTTTACCTCGCTATATCTGGAACCACCACTATCTAAATCGAATATCTTCCACAAAAGTTTTATTGCTATCTATTTCATATTTTTTATACTACATGTTTTATAGCTCTATATCCCTGATTATTTGCCTTTGAAGTGTTATTCGCATATATAATTTCCTTAATATACATACTCATCTATACATATATGGTCTTGAAATATAGTGACTTTGAAAACTTCATCCTGAACAAAATGTTGAGTAACTAACTACCTTCGCTTAACATTGATGGCCAAGTCTCTTGGTTCCTTTTTTTTTTTTTTAAAATTCATTAATATTATAGAGCTACAGAGCTATGAAGATGCGTCTCTTGGTTCCAATATCAAGTATTCTACACTCCAATTATGATCATATGTGTCATCAGTTATTTTTGCAGTTGGACAGACTATGTTGAAATGTATCAAGCTAGTCAAGATAGGTGAAAGGCCCCTAGTATACACGGAATAAACATCAGTGAAATATAGTTGCTCGTCTACCAAAACTATCAAAGGTTGATGGGCTACTGCGTAATCCTAGTGAAACCACGAGGTGGCAGCCGGGCGTGTCCCTAAACGCCAAGTTGAGATTCAAGACTGATACGTTTAGTATTAGATGTCCAATGTGATGGGTGTTGCTGCACATATTCGTAGCTTAGGAAATATAGCCCTTGTGATAATTGCCAATCATGATAGAGCATTAACCGTACGACGAAAGAATAAACACGAAGAGAAAAGAAAGACTACATTGAACATCTTCATAGCTCTATAGCTCTAGAAAATTAATGAATTAAAAAAATAATATTGTGATATAAGCCAATCTTTTAAGCTAGAATCTACCTTTAGCTTAGCTAATCAACAAGAAGCACCAAGGGTGTCTTTCTTTCGTCCGACTTTTTGACAACCTCAACCATTCCCACTATGTCAAGATATAGCAATGTACGCAGCACTATAGGACTACCGACGTTGGCCTTTTAAAAGAAGATAGATCGATAGATAATGATGGAATAAGATGATAGATACATACACAGAAGAATGTATAACTAGGCTTTTGTTTTTCTGTTATAGGTTCTAAATTAGGTCTCTATAGCTAGTCTATTTGACTAGTGCCTCTCGTGCCTGCCATCTAGTTGGTGCCTGCCGGCTTCTTAGTTCGACTTGCGATAAGTTTCTGACTCCGTGACTGGTTCTGGTGTGTCGAGTTGGACTTGTACCTTTAGTGATGGGAAGGGGCTACTCGCTGCTCTTAATCTGGCTGGCATGGTAGATGGGATGGAACTTTCCTAGTAAGTCTAGACGAATAGTATGACTGCTTATTTGTTAAATTGCTGTGTACTGCCTTGTCGGCCAGTCGAATTCCTTGAACAGTCTATAGTACAATATGCTCGTGATGCAGAGATAAACTTGGCTTCTAGGTTTGAACTGTTTTGCTATTTGTTAATGGTGGTTGGCAGCCATCTCTCTTGATATTCCTTTTGAGCTCTTAGACAAAGCCAGTAGCAATTCTGAGCTTGTCTAGCTAGTACTGAACATTGAACAAAGGGGAATATGAAGAGGCTTGGGTTTTTGCTAATCATGTTTAGCAAAGAAGGGTGTTGTCTAAGGCTAGCTGTGCCTGGGAGAGTCCCGCCTAGTTTAGGGGAATCACGGTGCGGGATATTCAGCTGTAGATGTTGGCATGAGCTAACATTGGTATCAAAATGACGTGGCAAGTTGACATGTTGTTTCTAGTACAGAGGTATAGCCCTGCAACGCTGAGATAGGTTCAATGTAGTCCTTAGCTAGTTTTGACCAATTTTATTTTATTTTATTTTATTAATTCATTTATCTTATGGAGCTATAGAGCTTTGAAGATTTTGTTTTGACCATTGTCTTGAGGATAGTGGTACGAGCTTTAGCAGGCCTCTCTTCTGTTTTCTCCAGATTTTATTTCCCCAACGGATAGAGCAGTAACTCAGAGTGATTCAAAGCAAGGAATCTACAGCTGGTTTCTCCATACTAGGGTACTTTCGCCATCTAGTTCGCACTAACTGACCTACCATTACGGTTCGGATTTCGAGATAAAGCCATAGGCTTGAACCAACAGCTGATGGCCGCTTGAGCTTAGTCACTATCACACGCTCTCTGAAAAAAGAGACGCACCTCTATGTGTTACTATTTTTGTATCTCTTTACTGCTCTTGGGATTCTACGTGTTCTTCTAGGCTGCTTAGTCCAAGGCGGTGAGAGACACGTTGGGCATAGGTGCTGATACATGTTAGTACATTACAGTATTATTAAGATGTCAAACAAGATTATGATATTAGGTGAGGCTGAAGATTCATAGCCATATGAATTTGTTCACTCATGTGAGTATGTTTATCATCTCATGAAAAAAGCATCCTGTTTAAAGCACAGCTTTGGAGATCCGATGGGCCAATTTACCTGACTAGTCATACGTGTATTATAGTCAGGCATAGGAGTAGTGAAAGCCTGTAAGCTTGTATTTTATGTTCCGGGGGTTGTATAAGAAAACTAGCATAGGAACGTCTTATCAAATATTCAGGATGAGAAAGGTAAACAAAAAGACTACGACGTAAATAGGATCCCAACTCCATGCCTGCAGTGATCTCCTCACTAGAAGGCCGCTGGAACCACATACAGATATTCCCTGTCTAGGTTCTTTCTGGTGTCCTCTATTGCCTCCAATAGTACCTGACCAGGTAGCGTCATCAACACACCGGAAAGATGATTGCGGACATCCCACCTCTATTGTCATCGTATTCTTCTATTGGGTACAGAGTGAAAACTATAAAAAAAAGATACTCTAATTTGAAGAGAGAAGAAATTCATCAGCCAAAGAACAGAGAAAGGCCAAGACAAGCCAGTAGGAAGCATCATGAGTTTCTGCTGCTTTTCGATTTCCGTTTACCATGATGCCCCTGCATATATATATATATATATATATATATATATATGCATTTGTACATGAAGGTCAGATTCGGTCAGGATTTAGAACCATACTAGCAGATACAATACATGTGTATAAAATAAAGGCATGATAAACAGAATAAACGAAAATAGGCCAGGTAGACTCTGCCAGCTGGTACCCCGCACTGTTAGTTGTTTCCCTAGTATCTCGAGCACCAGTTCACGATTTCTCTTATTAGCCTCCTTGTTCCGTTAGGTCGTAACTGTTCCTTCGTGCCTCGGTGAATATACAACTACTG
This sequence comes from Davidsoniella eucalypti, assembly GCA_004009845.1. Taxonomy (NCBI): domain Eukaryota; kingdom Fungi; phylum Ascomycota; class Sordariomycetes; order Microascales; family Ceratocystidaceae; genus Davidsoniella; species Davidsoniella eucalypti. Next base: position 91 of record RMBW01000129.1, on the reverse strand, counting down.
GCATGTATGTCAAAATGGTTGATCTCAGGCTTGCATTCGGAGTGGTTATACGCCTTCGCAGTAGAACAACTAAGAAAATAATGCAGGCAGA